>BMAV01006106.1:52443-112593 GCA_019973955.1 Trichonephila inaurata madagascariensis | reverse complement strand
CACACATTATTATAAAAGCATTTTTTATCAAAGGAAAACATTTTGAAAAAAGCTTATTCTAAGTTCAATTTTTGCCAAAATATTGTATTTAAATCATTTTTTTTTGTTAAAATGCCTTTAAAACAATTTTCTACATATATTCTTATCAAAATAACACTAAATATCCCGAAAAGTATCCATTTATGCGCTTTTTTAAAATCACTGTTCCGAACGTAGTCGGATACCTTAAAATATGTTTTCAGAATACGCTATAGAATTAAAAAAACGTGTTTTTATTCTTACGAAATCTAATTAAATACCAGATTCCAATGGAAAAAGAACTTCATTTTACGCAAAGTATTTACAGTGCCCTCCCTAGCTCTTCTGATTGCCTCATCTTGGGGAAAGGGCCATTGCCTATGCGGAATGGGTGAAGTACGTTGGGGAGTTCACTCCTGCAAGGACCACCCTAGACAGAAAAGCTATTCCTTTATGCCAGCTAAAATCAGCAGGCGTTGTAGCCCAGACAGACTTCTATCGTTTGGTGCTCCGATCCTTGGATCAACAGATGCTGCTCATTTCCTCCTTCTTAAGAACTCGCTGACACTCAATTTAGAAGCTGTCTATCGTCCGTCACGCAAACATATCAGGGACACGCTAGAGGTTAAAGAAGAGGGTCTTGTTCGTCAAGTAAATTACAGTCGCTACAAACTTTGGAGCTTCTACAGCAGCGTTTCTCAAACTGAGGAGCGTGCCCCCCTTGAAGGGTATGACAACTATACAAGGGGGCGCGAGAGTATTGAAAAGTCGAGAACGAAATATTATTTAAAAAAAAATATTAATTTACTGAAAGTAAAGTGTTGCAACTTTGAGAAGCACTGTTCAACAGTAACATTAATGATTTATCTCTTTTGGCATCCATAACTCAAGTTGACCAACTTTTAGAAATAACAGATTTGAACATTCAAATAAATGCGATACAGGAGAAAAAATTAAACTACATCTCTTAAAACAAGTGGCTGTGACATCTTTAGGGCGGACAGACCCAACATACCTGGTGAAGGCTTGCCTTTCTTCATTAGGGATAGAAAATATAAATGTAATGAGAGAGAGAGAATTTTCACTCGATCAAATATCGGAACTTGAAGCATCAAGATATTCTGGGAAAAAAACCCATTAGATATTCTCAATGTTTACCACCCTCCGAACCAAAATCATCTACATACTAATTTTTCTAATATAATGGACAAAAACACTATCATGTGTCATCATCCCCATCTTCTGGGATAGGAATCGGAATGCTTACAGATGACGTTGTTCTATGGAGGTCTGGTACTTCTATACCTGAATTTTCGAATTAAACTCAATGCCCCACTGACAACTTAGTCTAATTTTGCAACAAAGCTAAAACTTCGTTTTAAAATTTCTGAATCAGTTGTAATCTCTTTTTCAGTACAAACAAGTATCTATATAGTTTTCAGGTCAAACTGAGTCTAAATAATCAGGATTTTACCTACGAGAAGCATTCCAAATTTTTAGGGTTTATTTAAGACTCTGAATTTAGAAGTCACAAACATACTGAATATATTCTTTTGAAAGTAGGATGTACTTCATCATCCTAAAATACATCACTTGTAAGACTTGGTGAGCTGATGCGGTTATGCTTAGAACTACTTATTAGGTGTTTATTCAGCCAATTCTCTAGTACGGACCTAATTTATTGTTGTGCCACTGAAGGTCTATATACAGTGTTGTATCGCATAGCGCTTCCACACTACAGGTTCGAGGGCAGGGTAAGAGCTACTCAGCCTTTCATCCCTACTGCAGTGGGTCGATAGATGCGTACTAAGCTTGCTTGGAGACTTAAAACACTGGGGGNCTCGCTTAAGATTGACCACCTGATCGGGACATCTGCTTACGCGCCTCATCGCCCAATGGTCACGTACACTGAGATGAGTAGAGTAGGCCTTGGCCTCATGGGTTGTTACGCCACTTAGTTTGAGTTTGCTGTACCACTAACTATGATCTGATGAAATTAGAGCAAGTCCAATTGATTACTGCCCGTATCATCACTGATATGAAGCACAATTGCCCTTCAAAATTGTTTTTTGAGGCAGATTTACAACTTCTCTATATCCTGATCTTCCAAAACAACAATTTATATTGTTCTAAAATGGAGAAACGGTGATATTTAATGATGGAAAAGCTAATCTCATAAATATTATGAAACGTGCGTGTTTTAAAATAAAGTATTTTTCTATTACTTCTGATTTTCAGGTGAGAATAAAGAAAGCAGAAACTGTATATATCTCTCATAAAATAGGCTCGTAAGGCACTGAAAATGAGAAAAAAATATTAAAGAACACCTTTTGGAAAGGGAAACCCTAATATATGAGAAACGGATACATTTTAAAAGTAAAAAGACTTATTTTAATTTAAAAAAAAAATGAAATTCAATCTTTAAACTTGATCTTCTCAGTTTCTAAATGACCTCTTTTACCCCAAGATTTAAAAAAAGGTATCTGTTGTAGAACTATGATATTTTACATGCATAATGTACTTGTATATCTGTATTCTGTATGCCTCAATTTTTGGATTGGGAACATTAGAATTTATTTAATAATCAGAGGAATAGTAAAAAAATAGTAATTCTAAATTGTATTATATATGTAATTTCTTTTAATTATAAAAAAATACTAAAATATGTGAAACTTTTTAAATTGGAGGTTTGCAGGACAAGCATTCTTTAATTTTAATTTAATTTAAAAATATAGGCCCTACCATACCTCTTTCAAAAGTTATCTCGGGGGTGACAGAAAGAGAGCTATTTAGTCTTTTTATTTTTGTATTCATACTTTATGCTATTTTAAAAAAAATACAATAATTCCATAGCAAAACCTTTTCAATTATTTTAAACTTTGTACTCATGTTAAAAGGAGTAGAATTTAATGGTTTATGAGGAATCGAAAAAGTACGTCAACATACGCAATTTCAAATCTCCGTAAGTTACTATTCCCCCTTAAGGTATCCGACTACGTTCGGAACCATGATTTTGCAAAAGCGTATAAATAGATAATATTTATGATATTTAGTGTTACTTAGATTGGAAAATGTATATAAAATTGTTTTAAGAATAGTATTTCAATAAAAAATTATTTAAGTACAATATTTTGACAAAAAATTAACATAGAATGACCCATTTTCAAAATATTCTCCTGTTGTGATAAATGCTTCTATTATAATGTATACTTAAAAAAAGTATACATAATATTCTTGAAAAGTCACATCATTAATATACATTGTAGCATTTAGAATATTTTGTATCAGGTATTTTATGTGTTCTCATCTTTGTATAAAGTTCATAATCCATTTATATGTAAGCGTTTCTTTTCAAAGGAGGAATAAAAAAAAAAACTTTTTACTCTTTCAGTATGAAATATTTCTCAAATTCTATTTAATAAGAACAGAAAGGCTTCGAAATCGAAAACGTTACAGATAAAATGTTAAATAACGAGTTTTTTATCTCATAAAATCTTAAGAAACAGTGAGAATCGACAGAAGAAAATTCGATTAAAGATGAATATAAAAGTAATATTCAACTTTTTCTTTTTAAAATGAAAAATTCGCTTTTCTTCCTACATGTTAACATTTTCTTTTTTTTCTTTCCTTTTTTCTACTTGCGATGAAAAGAATTATTTATTAATAATCAGAGAATTTAAATTAGCTGCTCATAAATTCAATCGGAATGAAAGAAATCGAAACAATTAGCATATTTTTACGTCAGTTTTCTTTATAAGAAAAATGAAAATTAATAACATATTGAATTTGTAGCGATGAATATCTCTAAAAATGTGAGATCAAAAATAAAATCACAAAAAGAAAGGTGTAAAAAAGTTACCAATATCAATACTTATTATTTTTTTTTTCATTTTTGAATCCGATTATGTTTTTCGATAAACATCTTTCATAAAACAGTCTCTTAAAGTACACACAAAAAAATAAGAATAAAAATATTATTTCAGCACTTTTTCTTCTGTGGATGATTTAAAAATAAATATTAAGACAAAAACAATAGCTTCGTAAACATTCACTCTTCTTTTTGCATTTAACTTTTTCTACATAATTTAAAAACCAGTCGTGGTTATTTTTTCATCAATTCTAATTTAGTAAAAAGATTTCACTAATATTTCATTTGAATTTACTTAGATTATTAGATTTTTTACTTCTTAGAGCCCTATTTAATTGTAAATAATTTCTTTAACTTTAAAAATATTACCAACTGTTCATAATTACAAAAAATTTCTAATGATTTATTTTGTACTTGTTTCACATTTTAGTGTTTTTGTGTATAAAATAAAAAAAATTGTGTGTGTGTGGGTGTGAATTTCCCTATATTTGTGAACATTATTATTATTGAATACAGTGTACTTTTCTGTCAGAGCTGAATTTATTAAAAATTCTGATTTTATTTGTTTTTCCTTTAGCACCAAATCCTGGAAAAAAAATCGTATATTTATTTGATCAATTAAGTTCCAGTAAGTTATTACTCCTTTTATTTTGTTTTAATGTTAACCTCTTAACCAACAAAAAAAAACATATATATTTGTTTAGTGTATTAATTTTTAATTTCTGTCAAAATCTTATACAGTTGCTATTAAAATACGAAGAAAATTACATTTTATCATCATTTTAACAAACCATGTTTCTGACAAAACGCTCAGCTGAAACGCATACCACGCATTTTCTACAAAATTTGACTTATCAGTCAACGATGAAAATATGAAAAAAAAAATCATGCTTTATTACTGAAATTAATTCTGTTCCAGTTTAATTATTTATTTATCCAACACTCGTGATTGGTTTCTTGGCCATTTGACGCCGAGCCTTCCAGTAACGACTGACGCCGTCGTCAGTAGTGTATTCATCGACTCCAGTACATTGGAGCAGGTGGTCGCCATCCATTCCGAGAAATAGCCTCAGCTCTCTCCAGGTGCCTCGGGATTGGATGCACAGTGGCCAGAGTTTCCCATCGCTTTCCAAAGCTCTTGTTGTTTAGGTCACGGTAGTATATTTGTCAGTGTATGTGGAGATAATAATCTTTGCTCTTCTGAGAGTCAAGGATACTTCCGGTTGAGGCAATTCGGCTCCCTGCTTGTCTCTCTCATTGCCGGAGATCGTAGCATGACTTGGGACCCACTGTAAGTGCACAGTCCAGCCATATGAGATGAGCTCCGCAATTTCCTATAAGTTTAATTAAATGTTACAAATTTTTCCTGGAATTTTTATACATAAATAATAATAAATACTATGCTCACAAAATATTCTTATTGGAAATCCCTAATAATGTCCTATACCAGCTTTTCTCAAATTGTAGGGAACGCTAATCTAGAGGGGGATGCGAGCACATTGAAAAGTAGAAAATAAAAGATTTACAAATATTATTAATTTACTGAAATAAAGCAAACAAAAAACATCCGGCTTAAAAAAAATACACATTTATACTGATATAATACACTTATAAGTATATCAGTACAGCACAATATATTTGATTATTAATTTAACAATACTAAGTTAAGAAAAAGTTTAATAAACACCATTGACCCCGTGGGTTTGTCATTTCTAAAATTGTATACACACAAAATGTAACACTTATCTTGATAATCTGTACGGTTTATAATTAAAGAGGTATTGTAGTTTTAGCCTCAAAGTACATTGTTATTGTATGGAGGGTGCACGACGAAAATTATGATTGGAAATTGGGTCGCTAATATTGAAAGTTTGAGAAGCACTGTGCATATTATATATATATTTTGCCGCTCATCCACTGTAGTGGTCAGTGAAGCTAAATCTTGTGTCGAAGGGTCTAGGCTTAAATCCCGGTAAAGGCATGGATGTTTGTAAATGTATAGAGCCTTCGTGGCATACATGTACTCTAAATAGCAGTCGATCCTCAAAACCTCTTGTGGGGTTGGTGGAACTAGAAGAGAGATAGGGTTTCTCACACACAGGGTGAAATCGTTCTGTCACAAATATAATACTGAAAATTACGGCTAACGACAAATGTATAACTAGCAAACTAACGAATTACAAAAAGAAATAGTCCATAAAACCACAGGAAAAAAAATATTCGATTAGATATTCAATTTAAAGAAATCTTATTTAAAACATATAAATTGTTTTATTCTTTGAAACAATCTAACTAATATTTTTTTTAAAAAAACTGACTAGTAAAACAGTTGAAGGTTTCTTATTACTTACTAAGAATTTGATACAATTTAATTTTTTTAATTGAAGTATTTTTGGTAAAAACTATTCCATGTTTTTCTTCATCATTTGTAGTTAAATGCTTGTAACTGAATCACTTGTTCGAACAAGTATGTTAATGGCATCAAAAGGATGAGTTAAAGGCAAACAATTCATTAAAAGAATAACTGCTTTGAGACACAGAAAATTGGTTTAATTAATTACATGACGATTTTTGTGTTTGTATTATATCGTATGATACTTAAGTCCCAATACATATAACTTCAAGATGTATCAAAGATATATATTTGAGGGAAAGTAAAAAAAGTAAAGGGACCTTTGCAATTTTTCTTTTCAAGATTTGTCAACATCGCTAATATTCAGCGTTGAATGTTGGGTAGTCGGCAATACTTCTGTATATCGTGTCACTCGCCTTTCCTATAGTGGCTGGGGTGTAGCAGACTACTTCACATGGCAGCTCCATTATTGATCTTCTCCAAGGAGGAACGGAGGATTAGTCATCCCATGGGGACATTTGTTTATCACGAAGGGAAATCTTAAAATGGATAGATCGCTTCAATCAGGGAAGAACTTTATGGGACGACTAAAGATCGCGCAGTCTGTCGACGCCAAATACTGAGTGTCATCATCGTCGAAGGTATAGGAATGGAAGGAATGGCTACTATTCAGTTCAGGTATCACACCTTCTACAAACAAAAAAGGGAATCACTGTCCTCCTTTCCACCTTGGAGCAGATTGACAATGGAGCTGTCATGTTGAACGGTCACCTACACTTCAATGACTACGAAGAAAGATGAGCGAGACATTGTACAGAAGTGTTGCTTACTACTCATCATTCAGTGCTGGGTACTAGAGCTGTTGTCAAACTTTAGAAAGAAAAATTGCAAAAGTCTCTTTATATTTTGACTTTCCCTTGTATTTCTGAAAATTCAGAAACATTCATTACGCTAATGAACTTACACGTCATATATAGCTAATTGTTGAAAGTATCAGAAATGCTTGAGATGATTTAAGGATCTACCATTTTCTCACACACACACATAAATGCGGGAGCCTCTAAGATCAGTATTTATTGAAATGAGAATATAACGCAATTACTATAAACTTTCTTCTAAATTAGTAAATATTTGTAATATTCCCTAGTGAATCTATTTACATAGTGATATATATTTTTTTTATTTATATTCAATTGTTTTTTCTTAGTTTCATTTGCTTCCTATTTTCTTAAAGAAAATGAATTACTTTATTTTTCCCGCAAAATATAACAGATGAATGAATTTTCCAAATTCTACAATAATGTGTGATTTTCTTGTAAGTTATCTAAAGACTTACGTAACTAGTAAAATGCCTGTCTGACTTGTGTAGAAGTTCAAAATCCTGATGTTGGCGTGATATGGCAGTTTGAAATGTGAGATACAAGCACAGGTGTCACCCTCATCACTTAACTGTAAATAAAAATTACAAGATGGGTGGGGGTCTAATGCCCGACAAACTGGACCCCTGCCCGGGTGGGAAAATTATAAGGGCGGCATGTACATCTAATTTGAAAAATATATATTTTTTGTTACATGAAATTTGATATATTTTCTGCATTATAATTGGGAGGGAACTTGATATTTCATTTAACATATCTTACTTCTTTATTATGTACTCTGTATTGTGACGAAGCCAGTCTCTTCCCCCTAATTGCTAGCAGACCCCTTTCTGACAGACTATGGGAAAATTCCAGACATTTCCCTAATTGCTTGGCAAGAATTTTGTAACTGGATGGTCAAAGATTTGGACCCTTTTTTCCAAGCTGTCCCGACCGTCAAAAAGAAACGCCGTAACATTGGGCTTTCGTTTTCCCACAATTCGTTGACGACAGCAAGTCTGAAAACTTACAATGTGCAACGAGCCATCGGCACCCATTGGGCAAGAGATCAAATGGGCTGAGACCGACAGGGGCTGCAGAAGAACAAGATATAAGAAGGATGATTAGGCGAGAGATGGTTAGAGAGAGAGGGATATAAGGAGAGCAAGAGAATCCGAAGGGATACTGGATTTTGAGGGAGCCGGTGAGGTCCGTCCCTTCAGTGATAGAGTAAAACGATAGTGAGTCCGCGAAGTACGGCGGATTCCGAACTGGAGAGATCCGGGAACGGTCTGAGTCCCGATCAACTATAGGAAAGCCATACTGAATCCGCGAATTAAGGCGGATTCTGAACCGGATAAACTTTACGTGAGGGAACCGAGTTGGAGGCCCCTCCCCCTAAAAAATTGTGATATAGCTATACCTCAGTCCGCGAAGTAAGGCGGATTTTGGAACCGTGGAAATTGAGAAGGAGCAACTGCACGGCGGATTTAGAGCCAGCGAACTCCCTCGGACTCAGTGTGGAATTACCGAGAGTGAACCCTTTTTACGTATCCTAGGTATAGGACTTCCCTTTAGAGTGTCAATTTAGGTCATTACTTTATGCGAGAGATGTGAGATATTGCAGCGAAAGATATTCGAAATCTGTGGACCCTTTTGCCAATTAATTGTGATAGAAAATTATTTCTTTTTTGATGATTTTCTTAATGAGATAAATAGTTTATCCCAAAGCTGTGTGAAATCATTACAGTATGTTTGTCAGTTTTCTTTTTTGCCGAAACTTAAGAGTTCGAGGAGGCCTGAGTATACTATGTTCAATCATTGATTTTGATAAGTTTACATATCTTTTACTAGTAACTTTCTGTCCATCCCAGAGTATCATTACGATGGACACTCCTTTCACCCATACGACGTCCAGTGTCAGTTATTCAAAAGAGGGCAAGGGCAATAAGAGTTTTCTGTAGATCGAGAGTCATAGGAGAAGTTATATTTCAGTCTTGAGTGTAATTACTATAAGTTAAAATAAAGGCTTGCGATCCCCGCCATCAATAGACACTTTTTAGAAGAAATTGGTATGCTGAAATTGAGGATTCCTTCTCTTATATTTTACTCGTTTGCAATAATAACATTTAATAATGCAATGAATAATAACATGTCAATAAATCTTGCTTAATTCAAAAATACCTAATTAATTTTATTAATAGTTATATGAATAAATGAATTCTAAATAGTATAAGCAATAAAAATTCCTTAGAATATTGATAGTTTATTATTATAAATTTATCATTTTTCCTAGACTACCGCTCGTTGCCCTATCAGAGTGATGGTGCACTACCCAATTGAAGATTGAAGTTGTTAATGTTGTCCTTCAACTGAGACATCCAAGAAAGAGTTTCACATCTAAAAAAGTGACTCCGGTGATATTTTGCTAAATTCAAGAATACTAAAAGCATTTTCTATTGGAAACGTTGCCATTTTGAATAACTAATCACACGATACGCATAGTATTGTCTACGTCACTTCAATCAGGGGTGAGACACTAACTTTAAGAATGCCTCTACCATATGGTTTAATGAGGGGCTGCTTGTCTAATGATTGTTAATGTTTAACACTACCTGAAAAGAGTATACTTTTTTTATAAATCCCCCTGTATTATTTGTCTTAATTTATTATTCACATATGTTAAAGAGTTAATTATTTCAAAACTTCCTTCTTGAAATTATTGCTAGGAGTACTAAAATATGTAAAAAAAAAAATACTTTAAAAAATTAAAATGTAAAACGCTTTGGATTTCAAAAGAAAAATTAATTCTCAAAGAATAAAAGCTTTTTTTTTTTGAAATACACAATATGGAAAAATAAATTTTTGTACTTAGAAAAGTGATGTTATTATCTTATCTAAGAAAATAATTAGGATTTTCATATTTCAATTCTGTTCAAGGTTAACAAGTTACTTACGATTTATATAGCAGGATTTATAACATTAATTTATAAAACCAAAACTGTACTGAAATTTCAGATAGAATTTTTGATCAGAATGAAAAATAAAGAATCAAATTTTAAGAAATTTAGATTGATTTACAAAATAAAATGATTTCTATATATAAAGTAATATTTTGTCGAAATCCTTTCCGATACAAAAATTAAATAAATAATATTGCTAAATAAAACAAGACTTATTCAATCTAACTGAAACGTTAAACACTTCCACAAAACACAAAAAAATTCATCAGCCTTCTGCTAGCAAGAAAGAGAGAGAAACTGCTTCAACAAACTTTTTTTTTATCCATTTATGAAAACGTTCAAATGTAGTTGATCAAGGTACAAACAGAAAGAATATATATATATATTCTTTCTGTTTGTATATATATATCCTTTGAATCTGAACTTGCGATGTAACTACATTTTTAAAAGTTTTATAAAAAACCGAGTGAAGGTTTTTTTTCTCTCTTTTTTGTTTCCTCTTAGTGAAATCTATCGATCAGTACTCCAAATTCTTCAACCGGTCACGACAAATACGTACGATTTATTGAAACCGAACATCTTGGTGTCATCTCTATCTCTTTCTATACGACATATAGTTGAAATAATTTTTTCAGTTTTCCATGCAACTGATGCTTACTCACACGTCAAAAAAGCAGGAGAAATCCATCTCCAATATAAACACCACCACTAACCCTACTCTCAAAATAATGTCCTTTTATGGGAATGCGTCTATTTCCTGTGATAACTCGAATCCAGTTTTATTTGGTTGTATCGGGCTGTATGAAAACAAATAAAGGGTTCTGTGTATTGATCATAGTTGATCGAATTCATATTTATTTTTTTAAAAAAATTTTATGATGCATTTTTTTCATTTTAACTTCTGGAAAAGGTGTTGCAGACTAACTTTGAATCCACATCATCCAAGACCTGTGAGATAACATTTTGGACAAAATGTAAGTGATTCCATTGAAAAAGAGTCTATGTTATCTCGGAACTGGACTAGACTGTCTATTGTCAAGAAAACTAGCGACTATTGCATTTACATTTTTATCTCTTGTTTCGATTGGTATTTTTAGGTTGTAGAAAAGGAAATTTTGTCTGTTTCTATAGACATCTTTAGGAATCGGTGCAGAATTTGTGAAGAAACAATCATTATGTTTATTAAAACAAAGTGACATGTGTTATTATAAATATTGTCTTGTAAGAGAAAGTTCTGTTGTACCTTAAATATTCTACTTTAAATGTCTATTTAGGATATAAAACTATTTTAGCTTTTGTATTTTTAAAACTTTTCCCTCTTTATTTTTGTTATAAATCTTTAAAAAACTGTAAGCCTAAAATTATATTATAAATGTTCTTAAATTATTTTAATGAGACATTTTTTGTCTCTATTTTAAGAAGCATACATGATGTCTTAAGAATATTGCCTAAACACTGCACAGTCGGATTCCTCATTGGGGTTACATAAAAAATGCCCAAAGAACTAAAGTAAACGATCCATAGTTAATGAAAAAAAATTAAAAAAACAAAGTATAACGTCATAGCCGTATTGGGTGCATCAACAGCGGTATTTTTAAATACTTATAAAGGTAGATGGGTGCTTACACGTATTATGGCAACAATATCCAACGTTGAAGATAAGTCGCCAATAATCGCCAACTCCAAAGCACTGAATTGACAATCATGTGCTTTGTTACATAGAATGTCACGATACAGGTTGCGATTATACGTAAGAACCGGTAAATGTTCAAATTGTCAGCGGTGCCTTTCGAGGTATATTTCTCATCGCTCAAGGTCTTCACGTTAATGTGACGGATAAATTAGGAGAGAGGGTTGCCAGATAAGTTGCTATCCTCTTCAATTGTCCAAAGTTCAGAACTATCTTACGAGCTCTTGCGTTGCTTCCAGGACCACTGAAGACCCGCCGTGTAGAGCAGCGATGCACGTTAAATCTATCGAGAGCTGAAACGTCCTCGCGCTGGTATGATGTGGTAGGTAGGAGAGGGGGGTGCCAGCTCAGGTGTCGTCCACGTCACTTGACCATGGTTCAAAATTACGTGGTCCATCGCCAAAAGCCCTCGTGTAGCTGAACAGTGCGACGTTAATATTCAATCAATCAATCAATCTTGCGTTGCTTCAGAGTGAGTCGTTAATAAACACTCACTTACTCAAAAGTACTTAAACCAATATATTCCCTGTTGTTCCTCAATACGCTACGCTTTGTCTTTTACTATATATTGTGTCAATAGTAAATTAATTTTCTTTTAATAATATCAGGAAACTGTGAAGAATTCTATCGGCGGCTTTTCTATTAATCCTCTTGGGATTAATAAAATGTATTTCTTTACCTGTGGTACTAGTTTAAAACCGCCTTCCATAGAGAGAACTTAGTTTTATACTATTTGGAGTGTTTTTTAAACCCTGGCAAGGGGCGTGTAAGAATTAGTCCTTACGCTGTCATTCAAGTGAGATTAAAGTATTGCCTTTCGGAAACGTTGATTTAAGAGAGAAGAAGTTTTAAATTTGAATATAGCCGACCTAGGAGAGATCAGACAAGTACTCTACTATCGGCTAAAACTCAGATAAGTGTTTTAAAATTTGTTTTAAGATAGTGATTCAATTTAAATTGCTTCCTCAGTTTATAATCCTTAATTGATTATTAATTGATTCCACTGAAATAAAATATTATTTCTATAAAAATGTCGGATGATTCAGTATGTCCAACAGCAACCATGACCTCTGGGTTACAACAAACTTACTTTCATAGATAAGTTAATGTTACTGAAGAATAGGGGATACAGCTCACCTGCATTGCTGTTAGCCTTATCCATGTTTACACTTAACAATGTTAAACTCAGAAGATAAAATGTATAACAATTGAAAGATTAATCCTGCTTTTTCAGTTTTTTCATCCTGTCCTCGAATTATTTCAAAACATTGTTCTTTTTTCTATTTCTCTTTTTATTTTCCTCCAAAAAAAACTTCAGGAATTCTTCAACAACTCACCTCCTCAAATTGAACCAAGACGTCAAATTGAATCAAGACTTTCGGAATCGCCCATCTTTCTATGCTAGTGATGAAAAAAAGCAAAACAAAGATAAAATCCCACTTTTTCCTCTTTTTCCAATATGCTATAAATAAGACTTGGGGGTGACGAAAAAACTCGGTTGTGGGACGTGGAAAATGAAGATACGTAGGAAGATGAGGGAATAAAAAGAACCCTATATTGCCACTGATATTCACTTAATTTTGGAATGAATTCGTATCAAATGTTATATGGTCGGAGAGAAAACCTTGGCTGTTATTTCTTTCTTTACGTGAGATATTTGAAGTGTCTTCTTTCTATATAAAATATAGTTTTATTTCAAAGAAAAGTAATTGATTGAAATCGACCGTATCTGGATAAAAAAATGTATTACTTCTTCAGGATTTTGAATATAACCCTTATTTTAATATAAGGTTTCCAGTTTCCACAATTTTAATTTTATGTGTGTTTTTGTTACTTGTATTGATACGTCTAAGAAACAAGTAAAAAGACTGATGGTCATGATGTAATAATGCATTCGTGTGTGTGTTTATAGAAAATTTAAATTACGAAGAGGGCATTACACGGAAATTTAAGAGAGTTACTTTCCTTTTAAGTATACATGAGCGATTAAATCCCCTTACTCATACATGGAAGTAAGACAGCTGCCTTTGTGTATCAGAAGTATATAGCAATCCGGTATACTCTTATATTCAATTAGAACTTAATTTCATGAAAAGGTTTGTCATAAACTGAAGAAGAAAACAGGAAAATAAATATAATTTGAGTTTAAAATTTCTGCCATAGAATGACGATGAAATTTTGAGAGTGAGAGAAAGGAAAATATAGTTTTTTTTATAGTTTCATATAGATCGCGCAAACATTATTGGTTTAATCCATATTGAATCTTATATTTTTATGTTTTCTTTAAGCAGTTAGTAACGCATAAATTTGGACGTTTTTATATTACGCTGCTGATAAAGCTTTTTAGCAGATGCTAGAAAGTAGTTTGTTTTCATTTTCAGTAACTCTTCAAGGAAAAAAAAAGTAATCGTCTTAATCATAGTGCTCTAGAGTTTCATCATTTTAGATGAATATATTTATTTCGGTTGTATGCAGTATAATTTTATTATAAAGCCAATAAGAGAAAATTAAACTCGGAATACTTGAAATTCATAGAATTCAATATATTGTTCTAGATGTATTTAAATCTATTATATGCAAAGCCTGTAAGAAAATTAGTGCAAATAATAAATTATTATTCAACAAGAAATAAATTATATAGGCTGTAAATTTTCTTTAATTTAAAATGTAAATTAACAGGTGATTGCAGCAGCATTTACATTGAATATATTTATAAAAACAATCATATGTATTGACATTTTCCTTAATAGTTTATATTAATCATTAAAACAAAAATGTCTAAACTGTTGATTTTAGAAAATGAAATAATATTTATTTACTCTTCCTTATTATACACATAAGCTACATAAATTCATCCTGTAATTACCTAAATTTTTGTTTTTGAATTAGACTTTATAGCCATTTTTTATCAAATATAAAGTCTCTTTAAAACAGACTACGTTTTCGTCAATGGTAACCATGGATAATTAAACAAACATTTTATTTCTCAAAAAAAGATTTTACGTTTTCCCGTAATCGATATAGGCTTTTATAAAGTCTTAAAATACATTATTTTAAGTTGCATAATCATATGGTCATGACACAAAATTTACAGAATCGTTGTCATCAGCACTTTAGTGAAGTTTCAGAGAGATTAAGATGCTAGTTATATATATAAATGAAACTACAAATTTTGCTGAAGATGCGGTGAATGGAATTATTCAAAATTCACAGTCTGTTCAAAAGCCGTTTTGAGAGTAAATTTAAATAAAATTATGTAAAATTCAAATAGCATCTTTATACCTAACAATGCACTATAGTAAGAATTTCAACTCTATCTTAAGAAAATTAGTATTTTCATGGTAGTATAATATTCAGTTATGACCCCTTTATTGTTACAAATATATCTCGCACTTTTGCCTTACTTATTCTTAGAAGTTACTCATAAGTCACTTTCCGAAAAAGTAAGTCATAAATGCATTGATGTTTTCCTCAAAATATAGAGATGTAATGCTTTATTATGCACTAAATCTTATTTGTAATTTGTTTTATATAATAAACACTTCTTTCTGCTATCTTTCACAAAAACACACAGTAAATGATAATAATCCTCTAGTCAAAAATTAATATTAAATTACACATTTTTTTTTACTAAAAATGTGTAGTCTTTTATAAGGAATATATTTAATTTCTGGCGGTTGGGTGGCGTAGAGTTAGTTTGTCACTGGCCGTGTACACCTATAGATGCGGGTGCGACCCCGGCCCAAGTAGTGGATTTTCCTGATGCAGAAAATCCACAGCAGCTAGGTCACATGATTATGTAGCATATAAAAGACCCTCTGAGTGCCTATTTGGTTTAGGTGCTCTTGGATATATGAAGCTCCTAAGTACGGTATCATATTGCTAGAGCTCAGGTGCCTCCTTCATGGGAGGAAACTGGGCGTCAAAAGTACCTGTGGGAGTTGGTATCCACCTATATGGTGACACACTTAAAAGAGATACCAGCTTACGGGGAATGTATTAGGTCTGCAATAGTAAAACAATAATCCACAGTTCATTAGAAGTAAAAAAATTTCTTTATGTATAGCAATTTGTATGTATTTATTGCAACAATCCAAATTTCTATTACGTATTTATTTACATATGCATCACTATTATTTGTTTTATATTATTTACGTGTAATTCCGCATACATTTCCTCATAACAATTTTTCTTATTATACCGGCGGTCCAAAAAGCAAGGCTACACACGCAAATTTTAATTACAAATAAACAAATTTAGTTACTCACTATTTCTTATATTCTATAAAGAAAATACCAAAGTTTTTTAAATACATTTTGTTGCACAATTCGAACACATTGACACAATACGAGCAACATCTTCTCAGCTTCTGCTACGATGGCCAGATTTTGTGATAGGTAATACGCTACCTATCTCATCTACCTATTTTCATAATGTGATATCCCCTCCTTTGGGGATATCCTCTCTCCACTATTCACGCGACTTACGTCTGAGGGAATAAAAGATCAACCACTTAACTCTGCCATAATAAAATCAGTTTATTATGATCTTACTTTATATACAATACAACAACAATACAAGTCTAGGAAGATAATGATCAAGAATGATGAGATGCAAAACGTATTACTGATAAATAGCGCAATTAACCATTGAATCTATCTTTATAGATTAATTCATAACTTAATAGTATCCACTCTAGTCTTAAAGTTTAAATGAACAAGCTTACCACTATTTCCTTGGTAAACAGCTACGGACCGTAAACCATCAATTTATCCTTTAATCTGGCTTGCTCGGACTAAAACAATACTCCTCTGGTCTCGGACCCACTTATAATTCAATCGACTAGCACTACCAGACAAGCTCACAGAATTAAGACTCTTCTCCTAGAACTTTATCTCACTTCACTTAACTTACTTAGCCCTCAGAGATTCACTTCGCGATCCTCTCTAATGCTAACATTCCAATATATAAGATTCCTAATTTGCATAAATACACTCGCTTTTGGGGTTGATTAAAAATAATTGTCATTCAGGCCCCAAAGAAATCCCGAGAGGACAATTAGTAGAAGTACCGATAAAGCCCCGTCACAATAACACTTATAAATTGCGAAACTTGAATGTGGTGTTCATTTATAGGTGGCCAATTACACGCTGTACATATTTTTCAGATTTAAATTCGATTAACAATGCTACAACTTTTGGTTGTTCTAGCGGTAAGAACATTTTTAAACCAGAACGTTTGGAAATGGGAATGTTACATTAGCGTTTCTCAAACTGTGGGACGTGTCCCTCTAAGGGGTCACTTCGTCATGCCGGACATATCACCTATTGAGCTCGTGTGGGATTCGGTTGATCCACGCCTTGCTCATGATCCGATTGCTGCAGCTTCAAGAGACGAACTTTGGTTGCGCATACAAGCAATATGGAATTCTCTTCCACAAGCAGACATTCAAAATCTGGTTGACTCCATGCCATGTCGTACAGCAGAACTTATAGCAGAGCGTGGAGGCTATACCAAATACTGATTTCAAACACTGTGTATAAATATAATTTTTTTGCTTTGAAAATTTCGTCATTTCTTTGTACTAATACAAGTCGCTTGTGCAATAAATTTCATTTAATTCCGATGATCCTTTCATGGTGTTGCATTTCTTACAAACAACAGTTTATTTTATAAAAAATTTAACAGTACTAAGTTAAGAATAAATTTAGTAATTACCATTGACCCCATTGGCTTGTCCTATATAAAACTATATACAAAATCCAACACTTATCAAAATAATTTGTACGGTTTATAATTAATCCAGTGCTTCTCTAACTTTCAATGTTTACGACTCAATATTCAATCAGAATTTGAATTGCGCCCCCCTCCATACAAACGATGTATTAAATTCAATAATACTATACTTTGACGCTAAACCTACAATTCAGCTTTAACCTCTTAAGTCTCCCCGATGTATATAAACGTCTCACTCAGCTCTAGTGTGTTAATTGTCCTAGTCGTATATATACGTCTTTCTGAAGTATTATTTTTTCTGAGAAATGCTATCCATAAAATTATTCTGAAGGCTTTGGAAAGCAATAAAATGACCTTGCTAAGGATTTTTTTTTATTTCAGAGATATTATTTATTCCCTTTTTCTACCCCCTCTCCCCTTCATTACACCACATACGCTAACCTACGGGCTAAACGGTAGCATCGGGTAACGAATCGCGTAATTTTTAATCGCCGTTTAAGGGATTAATTATAAACCATGCAAATGATCAAGATAAGTGTTAATGTTGGCATATAATTTTATACATGACAAATCCATAGGGTCACTGGTAATTATTAAACTTGTCCTTAACTTTGTATTATTAAATTAATTATAAAATAGATTGTGCAGTACTGATACATTTATAAGTGTATTATAATGTAAATGAGTATTGTATTTTTTATTATGTCAGAATGTATCTGTGTTTGTTTACTTACAGAAAATTTGATGATTTTTTAAATAATCATTGGTTTTCGACTTTTCAATATGCTCGTACCCCCCTCATAAGGTTTTCACGCCCCCCTAGGGGATCGCGCCCCACAGTTTGAGAAACACTGAATTAATCCCTTAACTGCTGATTAAATGTTTGGCTATTCGCTCTCCAATGCCACCGTTTTCCACCTAGCTCTATGGAATGTATTGAGGGACGGCGGGGAAAGGGGAGACAAAAATAAATAAGTAAATCCTTCGCAAACAGTGTTGATGTCTTTTTATTGCATTCGAAAGCCTTCAGAATAACTTAATGGGTAACAGTGAGAGGGAAAAATCATACTTTGGAAATACTTATATATACGTTCGGGGCAATCAACGCTTTGGCTGATCGAAATGTTTATACACTTTGGTTGCCCTTAAGAGATTAAAATCTTATTGTAGCCTTAGCGTCAAAGTATAGTATTATTGATTTTATGCATTATTATTGCACGAATGGGGAGGACAAGGAACTTATGATTGATTCTCAAATTTCGAAATTTTGAGAAGCACTGAATTACACCATCTATAAATTGCATTTCATTAAGCAAGAACTCTTATCTTTTCTCTATTGGGCATAAGAAACCGTAAGCGAAATTCTTTGATTGTTTATTTTTAATTCATTTTTGAAAGTGTTACTCTTTCTGTTATCCATATATTAATCATTTTCGTTACAATAAATACAAACATTAGATTTAAGACTTATCCAATGTTAAACAAAGGACAATAGGAGGCCACTTCTACATTCCTTTTTTATAAAACCTTTAACCCTCCAAGCGGTCTGCACGTAAAATTTCGCCATTCCAGAGATGCTTTTTCTGCCTTCAAGCAAGATTCCCAAAAGCATTCTTAAAAATACGGTTCAACCGCTTTTGACAACCCCACCTGAAAGCAAAAAAATATGTGCTGTGCATTTTTGAAGCACCTCCAGAATGACAAGACTTTAAGTGCAGACCGCTTAGGTGGTTAATTAAGTATATATGATAAATTGTCAAAAATGTAATTTTACATATATTGGTCAAATCTCTAATGACCTCAATATACGTATAAATCTTTATATAGATCAAATATCAAAATAATAATAACAATAATAATAATAGTAATACTAATAAAAATTGAACTTAGACACTTTCATTTACATGGCTTTGATAATATAGTTGTTTCCATTTTTAGAATAGCACAAAATGTTTAAAATAGGATGTGGTGGGAAACTGTCATAAAATATTACACAACACCATATACCCATATGGTTTTAATATTTTACACTTCGGAAGAAATGTATTACAATGCATTCAACAGGCAGAATATAAGGAGTTTTTTTAAAATAGTGATGAAAATTTTTAAGTTAAAAGAATACAAAAAGGGAAGAGGAAGAAAATAGTTTTTAAATCATTAGATGGATATAAATTGAGATATTAATAATTTCCTTATTCATAAACTTACAATAGTAGAAAATAACCTAGTAAAAGGTTCTACAGAGTTTTGTACTATACACTATTCATGAACACACATCATATAATAATATTAACTATACTAAAATATTAAATAAATATGTTCACTACTTACTAATCAATAATGTTCGTACTAAAAAAGGCTTTCAAGTATAATAAAAAATTTGGCAGATCTATTTTTAATTATAATAATATAAAGAAATTGCAAAATATTAATAACATAGTATGTAACTCTGAAGATAATATATTCTGATTTTATAAAAGAACGCCATAAACACTTTATAACAGGTAATTAATTGTAAAATATAATATTCTGAGAGAAATAATGAATATAGATACAAGTGTTAGATTAATGATCTCTAATAACAATAATGCTATTAAAACACTAATTTCTAAAGATATCAGTAACTTTATTACCAAAATAGCAATTAAATACAGCTTTCCTGTTGAAGCTTTAAATGAATCTAAAAGCGAAATTAAGTGAATTATTGAATATTAATTATAAAACCGATAGAGATATTACTAACAAAGCTATTAAGTATCAAATTTTATATCTACAAAAGAATTCAATTGTAATTTATGTGTATAAAGTTCCGGGTAATTATGCAATCATTTTTTTTCAAGATAGTTTACATTCATATGCTTTACAAACACTTTCAAAATAATACTGCTTTTAAAAAATTCTAATACCAGCAATAGAGAAATTATAAATCATACTTTTGCTTTTGATACAAAATGAGATATACGTATTACAGATATTAAATTCCCACATATTTTCCTGACACCATAATTTCGTAAAATTCCTATTAAATTTAGAACTATAACTAATAGCTTTAAAACTTATATGACACATCCGGGCTAGAAGCTACAAAATATTATACAATACACATCAGACAAAATTAGTAATCTTGTAATAATAAAGATATTATTCAATACATGCACGGTAAAAATATTATTTCTATTCATAGTTATGATTTTTAAGATTTATTTAACTCCATTCATATAGGAGACATGAATACGGTTTCCACAAAATATCTTATAATAAATATTCTTTAAATAATAAATAAAATAAAATAAATATTTTCCAGTATTCAGTAAGTATTGAATGTAACTTATGTTTTGTATAACTATTGTTATCATCCAATTAACAGATTGCCACAATTTGGGCCCTCAAGTAACTTTTTGGCTAATATCTACTTACGATAGTATGAAAATGAAAAAAATTAAAAACGATTTTTGTTATTTATTTAGATACATAGATGGCTTAGTTTCAGCAAAATAGTAGAATATGTTCCTAGTTTTAACTATTATCCACAATATTTGAACTTAATAAAAACCAATTACAAAATTATGAGTCAGTAAAAGTTTTGGAACTTCGATTAAAAGTTAAAATAATTTGCTAATAAGAATTATTTTTGATAAAAGAGACTCCTTCAAGTTTAACATTATAATAATGCCATTCTGGTGTAATAGCCTAAACACATTTGCTTATAAAAATATTATCATACATTTTACAATAAATAAATTAATTAATTAAATAAAATAAAATAAAAATAATAATAATGATTTGGTTTCTGACAATGGCACTCTGCTGCAAATATCGACACACATCTGTTTTTAGAAATATTCCAAACTCTTAATTAAAAAAAAAGTAATGGTTTCATTTCTGACAAGTTAGAATATTATAATTATATAAGGTTTTGTCAGTATTACCTTGATTACAGCTATTCAGGTAAATTCATTTTTAAATATATTACAAAATTATTTTAGCTTATAAAAATTTTGCTTTATTTTTTTCTTACTTTAATTTTTAGTATGCCTTACACCTTTGATTAGTTAAAGAAAAATCTATCCAGTTGACGCCTCTGTTAATCCTTTGCATCAAACACCTCTTATCGCTCCCGAACTCATAGTAATAGTCTAAGTTTTATAAATTTAAATACAGGTAAGTTTTTCCTTTTTCTTTTTATACTTTTTGAAATTTTCTATTTGCATTTTTTTCTCTAATGGCAACTTTCTTTAAATATTCATCAATTTTTATGTCGAAAATTTCTCCTGAAGCGGAATGTTGGTATCCTACAAAGCAATGCTTAACCCTATTTCATTGTCTTAAATCAATGACAGCTTTAAATATCAAAATAGTTATCGATTTTAGTCCACACAATAACCCTCTTTCTTTCTTTATATTTTTTTAATTGCTGAACGTTTCAGATTCTTGCAAAGCCTGTTCTTCTCCAATCTTTGTTTAGCAGGGTATTCTCTTGAATTACTTATTTTATTTTATTCCTAAATATATTATATGTTTCGAGTCAGAACCAGTCTTAATTTTTAAAAAGGATCTTTATTCTCTGAGTTCTCGACACAATCTGATGCTAAGATAAAAAGGATGCCAATGTGAAATCTAAGTGTTGTTACCACTTAAGTCCACTTGTGAAAAGTACCTCTGATTTTATGAGTGTACTTGAAACTTAATGCTGACATATAGGGCTAATAATTATAATGATATGGGATCAGAAATATTTAGCGGTTAGGCCATATGTTTCGGAGAAATAATTGGGTGATTAATTTAATAATTGAAGATGTAATGAAAAATAAAAGTTAAGTACTATATAGGGAATTTAATTTTAAATCTAATTTAATTGTCCTTACACATATATATATATGCGTGTGTGTGGTGTATATTTATGTATTGTTGTAAATATATATATGCTTGATTGATTTTTTTAACGTATTATTTTTATTAATTTTGGAGAGGAACAAAGTACCATCTTGAAAAATTCTGCTTTGGCTTTCTTTCAATTAAATGTCACATTTTCGAGTATTAATATATTCCAAATAACTAAGAAACATAATATATTCAAATGCATAATATTACTTTTTTGTGATGTATAATGCTTTCCAAAATAGAATTGTATCATATGTAAAGGAAAGATACCTAAAAGAATGCATATGTTTTCTTTAAAAAGCAAAACTTTTGTTTATATTTTTACTTTTAGAAGTGTGAAGATATTCTGGTTTGAAATATTCTACAAATTATGTCAAATTCAGAGGGTGGGGTATTTCATTGAGTAAAGCAATCGCTTCGAAAAAAACACGCAACTTTCCTGAACACGTTAATGGCTGTGGTAACCTAGTGGGTATGGTCAGGAACTTGAAGCCCATGTGTTATGAGTTCCATTTCTAGTGCCACTGAAGACGCAACTTGTTGAGGGGCTCTGTTGAGGCTCAAAATGCTCCCATTGGTGTGGAATAGTGGTTGTAGCTCACGTGTCGTTCGCGTCACTTGATCATGGCTTAAAATCAGGAGGTCCGTCGCAACTTGTGTTTCTTTTTTGCTTAAATTTAGAAAGCACTCTCTTATATTGCAAATTTAGAACTAAATCAAATTTTTTCTAACACTGTTAAAAAAACATGGTATTGGAAAAAAATGCACTAGGAAGAGTGACCAGAAAATTACAACAATTTTAGGGTAGAAGACTCTCACTGAGTAAGCCGATTGATCTAAAACACGCAGTTTTCCATAATGCATTAAGGTATCCGACTACTTGCGACAATGTTTTTTTGAAAAAATGGAGATATGGGGATTTTTTAGTAATTTTTAGATGTATTTAGTATATTTTAAGAAAAAAATTCTAAAATTGAAAAAAAAAATTATTACTATAAAAATGTGAAAAAACTGGTAAAAATGTACAAAAAATTACACATACGGGGCCCACTTTATTCAAAAATTTTATGAAAAAATTCGCAATTTTTCAATTTTGATGCGTTACTTTGTTATTCATGTTTGAAATGACCTTCAGGATAAGAGATATTTTAATTTTTACAAAGACAAGAAAACTTTATCTTAGTGACTACATAAAATTGCTTAAAAAAACAGTGATTATATTCTCATAAAGGACAGTAAATTTTGAAATAAAACAGTGATTGATAAATCTGAACATTAAAACACTTTTACTGTTATACAGAATATACACAAAAAATTTCAGCAAATTATTTTAAAAAACTTTTTGAGCAATCGCTGTCCCCGTTTTTGTTTTTAAAAAAAAAAAAAAAAAACACATTTCGAGTAAAACGCATTTTAATGTTTGACATCTTGTGTAAAGTTATGGCATCTGTTTTTACTAAAAAATTTGTAGTTTTTGTTCTAGTGATTGGAAAATAAAACACTTGGTATTTTTATAAAGCTAATAAAATGGCCTATAAAATAGAATCATAAAAAAAATTTGTCAATTTTTTTAAAAAATCATGATTTTAGCGTAGTCGGATACCTTAAGTAGTATTTCCGTGCTGTTATTTCTGCTAGAAAAATCCCCGCAATTTTTTATTTCTTGTCTCAGAGGACATAGTAAATAATGCCAGACTCTCATAGTAAATAATGCCAGCGGAGACAGAGCCAACATGCAGGTTATTTTACTTAGAGCAGAATAATTGGAATCACAGATATTCTAGTTATTCTATATGTCAAATTTCAGTTACATCTAAACCCACCATGGGGCGCCTTATTAATCAAAGATGGTTGGGAAAACAACGACACGTTTGAGGTATACAACTGTGGTCTGAAAGACGTTAGCACGTGTAGGTCAACACATCTACCGATAAGAGATACCGGCCCAGTAAGCTACTTTAACCTCCTATTTGCATCATATATTATTATATGTTCTCCCTATTCTTGAGAAATTCGGGAAGGGCGCCTTACCTAGGGTCATTTTGTATATCAATTTCGTTTGTGTTATTTTTTTCAGAGGGTCGGTTCGCAGGTTGAAACTCTATGGGTAAGCTCGGTCCTCCCCATTAAGTAAGTAATTAAGCATAAACAAGACGCAAACACTGATAAAGATTTCGTGAAAATATGATTGAGTGAATTAATGACTAGGCTTATATTAACGTAGCAGTATAAGGCAACAACAAAAAAAAACTATTAGGGATGGTTCTCGTAACTTTAAGCAATGTCCAACCCTGAAAATATGAAAGTCATGTATGAAAAGGATAAGTGAAACAAGTATTTTGACAAGTTAGAAAATTTATATATATATTCTATGAAATGTAGTACTTCAGATTTCTAGAAAATATTTTCGTTTCAAACTAATAATATGAAACTTTTCGTATGGTATACCAATATACAGAAAAACAGTCGGAATGAACATTTTCAGGAATATTTATCTTATTTCACAAAAAGTATACATTTCTTTCTTTAGCAACATGTCAGATAAATTCACAAAACAACAAAAATGGCTTTATATTCACTCAGTATCTACGGATAAATGACAACTGTATCCATTTCATGGGTTCTTTCCCTCTTTCGATTGGATCCACTAGCTGACTGGTTCAAACCTTATCGCTTAGTTCTTGAATGACATTGGCTATACGCAAGCTATAAGCCGAGAAGACATTATCCATTTGGGACGAAATGATAAAATTTGAAACTCGATGGTCAATATTTATACTTCTCTTCTCAGGGATTAGTTCAAACCTTACAAAACCGGACAAGAAATATCTCCGGAAAAATGATATATTGTAAAAATATATCACTGTTGAGAGATGAACAGGTTAGAAAGATTTCAGACTTAGATTGTGTTGGTAGATATCAATAAAGTGGAGAAAATAAAAAAAAAATTTCGAACTATATTTCACTTTAAGAAATAGAGATATATCACATAAAGTTGATAAGTTTTAAGACAGTGGGAGTTTTAAATGTTTTCAGCTCCTCAATTTTTAATTTTGCATCCATTTAATCTTTTCCAAAAATGAAAAAAAAATGACAAAATGAGAAAAACAATTTCTACAAGAGTATAGTTTTAATATATTTTCAACAATAGTTTTTTATGTTACGAAGTTAAATTCAAAATATTATTTTACGTTTGCGAAATACTTTTATTTAGAATTAACCTATAGAGTTGAAATATATATATATATAAGTTTGATTTTTTTTGTTTATTTATCTCTTATATGAATGCACAGCATCGATTGTATCACTCCAACTTCATAAAAAACTTTGCTGACGTTATGAAGGAGCTGTAAACATATTCCCACCGAAAATTATTTCAAAATTGTTTTTTGTAATTCTTTCTAAATTTCTTATTTTAGTCGGGGCTATATCAATTGGCACAGGGCAACATCATTAATTTACTTAAAGAAATACAATGCATGATTGTTGTTCTTTTAAACGTTGATCTCCGTGTTAAGAACTGGAACTCTCGATGATTTTCAGAAATAAAATAGTATTTTTCAATGCACATTTCTTTTTTTAGCATTTAGATTTCTGATTTAATTTTTGTTTTTTGCAAAAATTTAAGAAAAATAATAAAAAAGTAAAACCAAGATAATTTATTTAACTGAATTTAGAGATGAGGGGGAGGGGGTTGCTGCATATATGTATATACGAGATGAGACACAAAAAATCCTATAAATTATTGCACTTACAGAAGCAGTTTTCCGTGAGAGTATCCCTTTTAAAGCAGTAACCTTCAGCATTCAAACACTTCTGCATTCGATGCTGCCATTGCTGGTCACAGTTCAGTAACGAGATATTTGGAAGTCCCTTTAGGAGATTTTCCGTTTTTGCCAAAACCTTTTCGGCTGATGTAAAATGTGTTCTCTTTCATCAATATTTAACAGTAGTAAATAAAACAAGTCTCATGGGGCCAAATCAGGTTAAAAGAAGGATGCCTTGTCAGAGTAATTTTTTTCGGGACAGAAACTTCTTAACAAATATGACCATGAGAGCGGATGCATTGTCTTAATGCAACAGAGATCCATCACTCCCCAATTCTGGCCCTCCCCCCTAATTCCCCCCCGAAGCCTTTGTATTACTTCAATGAAGAAGTGCTGATTAGCAGTTTGACCACTGATGTGTGAGGAAACCCACTTATATATTACGAATTTGGTCTATGTTTTGATCTCTAATCGCTGACTTTGGGCACCCAGCATTTTCACCAACTTTCACACTGATCCTTCCCCCTGAAAACCTCTTATCCCATTCAAACACATGTGGAGTACACAAAGTTTCACTTCTATAAACCTAAGTTAATATTTGAAATTTTTTGTGGCTAATTTTTTATTTCACAAGAAACTTGATGTTGATTCGACATTTTCCCGGCAGAATGCAGTTGCACATGTTCACTTAATGACGCAGTACTCAAAGCTGGCGTGATCAATTAAGATGAAACTGGCCACTTAGATAGAGGAGGTGTGTGGGATTACGTCACGAAAACTGTTGTTGCCAACTCCACTCTTTTTTGAAGCTACGCAGTCTCTCTTTTTTTTGTGTCACACCTTGTAAAAAGGGCAAAACTTTTTATGTGTTGGCAATTTCAAAATCTATAATTTTATATTCCAAATTCAAAAACAATGATTATTGTGTGTTCAGAAATTGAAAGAGACCCTTGCCTCTCTCGCGAGCGCCTAGATGTGGGGAGGGAAGGAAAGAAACACTCGACATGATTCAAATCTAATCTGTTTATATTTCAACACTAAGACCACACACAATTTCAACTTTTAATTTTAAGGGAATGTCTCAATAAAAATCGTGAAGTGGAACAACGAGATTTACAAGTAAGCGATTAGTCGACTAACAACCTGGATCCTACTTAGAATTCAGGATAAAACTTATTATTTGGTTTAATCTAATCTTAATTCACTCTTAGTGAACAATCGTCATTTTAAAGTTTCCTTTTATTTATAATCAAAACTCTATAATTCAAATATTATACCTTTAATAACAATCTCACCTGACTAGAGTATATCTTCGCTCCTTCTTCGACAAAAACTAGAAAATCACGTCACGATTCTATTCTTACGAAGGGCTGGTTGTGAATAACCGGAATTGATAGCCCAAAAATTTCCCAAAAGGATTACTTTGAAGGTCGTGTAAAAATCCGTCACAAAATGATTTTTTGAAATTTCCATGGAAATTAAAATTTTTAATTCGAACTGAAGTAAATTTTTCTAAATTTTTTACCAAATGTTAATAAAAAAAATCAGTATTTGAATTCTCTCTTAAATTTTGCTATTTTGATGATGATATCTTTCTAATTTTGTCTTGCAATATGTTAGAAATTCTTAATCAAGTCCTAATGCTAATACAGTCGGACCTCCATATTACGAACCTTTATACTGCGAATTTTTCTATCTAGCGAACTTTTTCCTAAGACAAGAACATTTCATGATTTTCTTCATAAAATAACTTCCCTACAATGAAGTGCATATTCTATATAACGAATTTTTTCTCTTGTAATTCAATTCCCCTCCCCCCTATTTTTGAAGTATTTTTGTGGACATTTCAAGTCGTTTTTTCTTTTAACACTTTTATTATGGTCATAAATCTTGAACTGTTTTTATTAGGTGCCTAATTCGCCGAGAGCAATAGAATTCTGAGCGTTTCATACAAGAAGTTCAGACTAACTCCCGTTTTCCAGTTCATTGGAAACATCTTCGTTATCCCCTTTCACCCTTAGTTTCCCCGTGTCTTTGAACTAGTCCCCGTTCATTTGTAGTCTTGATCGGTCGAACTGGTAACTTCGTTTCTTCTAGCTTGAAAATGTCAAAACATAACAGCTTGAGCGTCAAAGAATATTTAGTTCTTCAAGAAGTGGATGAAGGTGTCAAAAGAAACTTTCCTTGCAGTTTTTCTTTCTTTCTTTTCTTTTTGTTTGATAGATAAGACAGATAAAATAAATATATATTAATTTACAAAAAGGTATGAATAATTTCTTTTTTTATTATAATATAGTGTTTATGAATTATATATATATATTTGTGGTTTACAAAGAAAATTTCAAGATGAAACTCTATATAACTCTTTTTCGGGATTTTGTGACTTCGTTATATAGAGGTCCGACTGTTTATCCTGTTACAAAATTACAATATTTAAGAGAAGTACTATTTGATCTGAATATTAAATAATACGTGTTTCAGAGTAGGGCAATCATATTTGAGTATATTCAGGTCTACATTTCTATTCAGTCTTTAATACGAGCTTGTAAATTCATTGTGTGTAAATAAGATATGATTAAAAAACAAGAGTTTTGCTTATTTATCTTACCTATATTAAAGTTTAAAACTACACATAACTTCTTCAAGGATAATAAGTAAATTAGCCTTCAACGTTTGCGAAGATTTTGCAGTAAAAAGATATTTCATGAAATTAATTTATTTTACTAAGAAAACAATTCTGCGGCTGTCACTTAATGAGATATTAATGCATTTTCTTGAAGGATCTTTGATAAATTGCATCTATCTCTCTTAAAGAACAAATTCTAATCTTTTTCAAAAGATAAGGATGATTAAAGTTTAGATCATCATTTATTTTATGATTCAGAAAGGAATGTAGTAAATTAATTTCTGTGTGCTCTCTATTCTTGGTTAGATTAAGTAATTTTAAAATATGAAGTAGCTAAGTTATTTTAATAGAATGTTTCGAATTAATCATATCAATTAAACATTATAATAATTGTTAGTGACACGACTAAAGAAGATAAATATTTAAGAATTTATTTGGCTTTTAAATGGAGCCAAAAAGCGTTTCAGAAAAAGGAGCAAAATGAAAATAAAAGTTTTGGAGTTTTCCTTAACTTATAATTAATTTTGCTAACGTTAAGAATGGAAAATTTTTTGTTATTTGAAAAAGTTTACGGTATCAATTTTATTAATTTCGTGTAAATAATTTAACCATATTACATATTTTTTTGTTATTATTTAGATGCTGTATTGTTTCGTTGTAACTGTAGTAGAAAAGGCAGATTTCAATCTTTCTGTATACAATTTTATTGATGTTTTAAAGTTAAGATGCTATATGCATCTGATTCATTCAGGAAACAAAAAAAAAAAAAATAATTTTCATACATTCGTTCTAACATATTCCCCTTTGAATCATGATAAAATGACAATGATTCAGCCTATAGGAAACATACTCCTATAGTGTAACATTCTGCCTCGTAAATGTTTTGGACCCCAACAGGGTTGCATATATAAAAGTGAAACTATATTTTATACGACTTTCTTAAATATACACGCAGACTTTCAGATATTGTCTTTTTTTCAACGTCAATAATCCTGTGTTAAAAAAACAGCACAATGCGATATTAACAATACATCAAAAACATACATTAAGAAAAATATAACACTATCACATTTATTCTATTATAATTTTCAAGTTTGATGTATGCTTGTTTCTAAGAGAACAAGTTATTTTAATTAGAGTACATATGAAATGAAATCAATAATAAATGATGCATGCATGGCACATATGGACTTCCTTTAAAAGTGTTTCTACTATGAGCTTGTCTATGATAATTCTACAAACAAAGGATACAAACGATCTAAGGATTCACCAAAATTTAGGACAATAACTGAGCATCAATTTTTTTCTACAGTAAAGATAGTCATTATTGAATTAGAACATTAATTCTTACATAGTAGGATTAAAAACTTAATGGACTGAGTCTATAACTTAAGAAATGTTGCCATGTAAACTGCTGAAACACATACTCCGTCGAAATCAGACCCTTTAGTTACAACAAACTTTTGTAAAAGTCATCGAAACATTTCTGGAATCTGAATTTAGCCATGCCCTTTAATTCAGCCTGCGATGCACTTTTAACTTCATCTGCAGATTGGTCTTCCTTTAACATCCAGTGAACTATATGTTGACACACTATGCATGTTGAGATCCTTAGTCAGTATCCATTAACATGTGGCTGAGGATGTCGCAATCCCAACTGATTATGCTATTGTTTTAAGCCCGTTTTTACGTACCACCGCAGAAACTTTTCCAATGTTTTTAGTGATGTGGGAAATCTACGGACGTGCAGAGAGTTTGTCATCTTCGACACTTTTTCTGCCTTCTATGAAGCGTCGATGGTGCTCAAAAACTGCGTTCACGATATTATATCTATACCTTAGACCTGCTTCAAAATTGTGTGTCTCCAAAGTCCTTTTTCCCAACGAACTCAAGAATTAATATCCATTATCCGCTCAACAAACGCAATTTCTTACATTCACCGATGATTAAATGCATCCGCCTACAAAACACGGCACCATGGCGACCCACTGACCCCATGATTTGTAACAAACTTTTTTTTAGAAAAGGGGAAGAATGCATTTACACAGAGATGTTACTGCAGTTGTTCTACTGCAAACATTTTCCACGTTAAAGGCTCAGTCCGGGAAATTTTGAATGCTGTTGGCAAAAAAGTTAAATGCACTGGGAATATTATTAATGCTTTTGAAGAACAGAATGCTGTACTACAAAAAGAAATTTACCTCCTTGTAGATAACACATCATTAGTTGTTATCTTTTTGACTTAAGAAAAATGACCCATGAGGTAAATACATTCCTCAAAAACTTGCCATAAAATTAAGTACTAGATTTATCATTTCCCTATTCTTATTGCCAATTTTGAAGAGCACAAATAAACTTTTAATGGTCAGTTTTCAAATTTGAATGTAGCTGAGGATAAAATTCAGCACTAATAATATTCAGCACTCAGTGAGCTCAAACAAATCATGCAACATTAATGTAATAAATAAGAACAGTGTCAGCAATGGTTCCATAAATTCTGAATCGGATGATTCCGCCTGGATTATGATTTTCTTCATTCCGGAAAAGCTCGAGAATTTGATTGATGCATTGTTTAAGCATTTTGAAGCAACAACAAGGTTATTGAAAATGAACCTCGCAGTTTTGAGCACAGTGACACCATCCTTTAATCTACGCCTTTGAGATTCTGCAGATTTAATGGAAATCAACATACGTATCAGCAGCACATTTAGTAGCAGCTGCACTCGAACCCATGACGCCACAGAAACAACTCTCACACCGAGTTTGCGACCATTATTAATTGGCTAGATGGTGGAAGTTCTTTAAGGTCTGGTAAAATCTAAATCCCCCTTAATGATTGTTGAGAATCAATCTTAGAAACTTGATTTCAGGAATTCAGTCATTTATTGACACTTGCGTACCATGGAAAAAGTTTTTTGGTATTAATTGACATATTAATTGACATTAAGAGCACAATGTTGGAAAAAAAGAAAAGGAGTGAATAAGGAAATAATGAGTGGAATTCTTTATTAATTTATTAAATGATTGAACATTAATATTATTATTCAAATAAAATTATTAAGGAGTGAGTGTGTGTTTATGTACGTCGCTTTATAACGCAACACGATCCTTATAATTTAAACCTCTTTCCAGTGACAAAGGAGACACCTGAGCTGACGCCTCCTCTCCAAACTACCACTCCACGCAGGGGAGAACTTTGAACTTCGACAGACTTAAAGTGCACGGCATGCATTAAATAAGTGAGAGTTATATGAACGTCGCACTGTAGAAGAACACGAGGACTATTGGCGATGGACCTGAGCAGGCACCTCTCTACAAACTACCACACCCCGTCAATGGAAGGACTTTGAGCTCGACATATAAACTTGCAACAGCCTTTCTACATGGCAGGTCTTCAATGGTATCAGGACTCAAAGTCGTGACCTGACGGCCTACGATTTCGTGATGGTAAACACTAGGCCCCCGTGATCATTCGGGTTTTTGTGACACTAGGACGTGAACACACGGCATGCTGGTTGTGATTAGTTACCATAAACACTAAGCTACTGCGACCAAGTTATTATGGAAGATATTTTTGGGAATTTTGAAAATGTTATTACATAAACGAAAACCTTGCCCTTTGATTTAGTGTCCCTAGTAGCCTATTGAGCACGGTCGTTACTCGAAATCATGATTCATGACTGGCATGTGCCACCGAGTAGAGGGGGATAGTATAGTTTAAATATGTCGGGTCTCAGTTGTTCTCCCAGTAAGGTGTGAAAGTTAGGAAAGGGATCGCCAATAGTTCCTGTGTAGCTTTATATTGTGGTGCTAATATAACTGTGCTCTCTTTTGTTGCTTGTTGAATTAAATGCTTACTTTACTTATAATAATCCTTTTAAACCTAAAAAAGAATATATCTTTAATCAGAACTCATGAGTGATTAAAGTGATCTGCAGGGAGTTTAAAAGGAAAATTAGTATGAATTGTACTTTTGAAGTATTTTTTGAAATTTACCATCCGTTAAATATTTTTGAAGTATTTGCTGTTATATCGAGTTTAAATTGGTGCTTTTAAAGCCATTTCTTTGAAAATATTCCTAAGTCGACCTGATAGTTCTAACAACGCCTCTCCTTTCCCTGCGTATAGTTAATTCCAGACTCCGTAATGGCGCTACACAAGAAGCCATTAAAGAGTCTAAAATTTCTCGCTCAGTAATATAGATTTTAATGAGCCTCATTAGTGCACTTACGCGGTCAGAACAACCTTAGGTTCTTAAAATGGCGACAAAGTAAACTTCTCGTTGTTTTAAAGGTAGAAAATCGTTAAAAGCAAAGAGTTCTTAAGTTTCTCTGAGAGGCTTTAAAACATTCTGAAAAGTTTTAGAAGTAAAATAGAAATTTCATACTTGATTAATTATTTCGATTTAATCTCAGAGCATGTTAATAACTACAAGAAAATGATAAAATATATTTTTGTGAAATTATATATCAAACGTTTGATAATTAGCCGTTATTTATTAAAACAGATTATTGATTTGCTAACGTATGCTTGTTTTAAGAAGAAAATATCTATTACATTTCATTTAGTATGTGAAAAAGCCAAACTTTTACAAAATTGTGTATTATGATAACGTTGTATATTTAAGAAAAAATTCAAACCTTTCGAGAGAAAATAATATTGCATCTTAAATGTAATGTAGACATTATTTCTTGCTAAAATAAGGTAGATATATCGAGGTGTTTATAGGATAGATATGTACATATCATTAAAACTTGTTTCAAATAAGGCTGTTATTTCCATGATGAAATGTCAACATAATATATGCATAAAAAATAACTTTGATTAAATTTAGTAGGAAAAAAGGCATATTTTAACGTTCTTCTATCTGTGAGTATCTTATTTAAAATATTTGCCAACAAATATTTGTAGCAAAATTTATTATTAAAAATCTAGTACTTATTGATATTAAGGAAATTGTATTGGTCTTTTTGTACTATTTGCAAAAAAATCGGAGTAAGATTAAATTATTTATCTAAACAAAAAATTTGAACATTTCGTTTAACATACAGCATACGTTCCAGTATAGTTATTCTTACGGATTCATTTGAAGACTAATAAAAAAATCTACATTTTATGATATACATGTTTACTTTATAGTTCACAGTGACATAAACTGTTCTATTCCATATATGATTAATTTGCAAAGATACAGTTAATCGTAAAACTTAGAATTTCACAAGGAGCTTCCCATTATTCATACCCTAGATCAGGGATGGCGAACCAAAGGCACGTGGCACAATACTTTGGGCACTCCATTGTTCAAAATAACAAAGTTCACTGTGAAGTATTACAAACAAACTCGAGTGATCGGTCACGGGGTGGCAGGGATTTGATCCCAGACACATTTAACTATTTGAAGAAGCTGGCTTACGCCATTGTAACAATATTTTCATCTACCTATGCTTGTGAGTCATTATTTTCAGAGATGGATAACATTAAAGATTTCTTAAGAAACCGTTTGGCAGATGACTCCAATTCAGCATCCATTCTGCTAAAAGTAACATCTTACAATCCTAATATAAGTAATTTGTCATCTAATCCGCAACAACAGAAGTAACAATAGTGTTATATTAATTTGATTTACAAATTTACTGTACAATGCAAATTCTATTTTTCGTAGTTTATAAAGAATTTTGAGTCGTTAGTATTTGACTTTATTATTTTTCTAATAATCACAAGTCAATTTTTTATTTGAATGCACGTCTATACCTCATTAAAATTTTTCTTAGAAAAATGGCACGTTGATCCGTAAAGGTTCACCACCCCTACTTTAGATGGCTTAGGAAACTTCTAGTTGATTTAATTATTACTGAATACCCCTAGTTGTTTTTAATTGCAAACTCTGTGTATATTGTAAAATACACTTTAGAAATTAAATAAAAATGTTTTTATAAGTATAAAATAAAAATGTGTTTTTGATAACTCATTTAATACAAAATACTAATTTTTCTGCTCGTTAAATTTTTGTTTATCATAAATATTAATGATGTAATTAGTATTTTTAAGATAAAAATTGATGTAATTAATATTTTTTTTGTTTCTCTAACATGTCATATATTTATTTAATGAATTTTTAGTGCTCTCAATTGGAAAATCTTAAAACCCAAAGCAGCGATTCTCAACCACTGCGCCACGACACTTTTGTTAGCCACCAAATTCTTGATGTGTGCCGCCAAATGTTTTGAAAATTATTACTTATATCCTGGGATAAAATAAATTCGCAATCGAATCATTCGATCATTTTATAGAAATAAACTAATGTTACTCATGGTATATTTAACATACTTTTTTGTGGATGTGTATTACAGATAAGTAAGATAAGTATTTTATTGTGTTAGTGTTTCACCAAATTTTGAAATTGTTGTAAGTGAAAACAACAGCAAAAAAAAAAAAAAAAAAAAATTGAGAATTACTGACCTAAAACATCAATGCCTAAAAAAATAATAACTGTACAAAAAGCAATCTGTTTAGAGTAACATTTTCAAAAATAACACATTTTATATATCAGATGTACACATTTCAAAATAATTTTCTATATAAATACGTGGATCCTATAAAATCATCTTAATGTAAAATGCTATTATTCGAGATTTATGGGTCTAGTATTCACCATTGTTGTAATGAATTCTGGTAAAATATTATTGTAAAAATCCCCTTGAATTCTCTTAGTGTTTTATTAATTCACATATTTAAACTATTTCTTGGTTTATGTATTAAAATGAATGACTTTAATGTCTCTTTAATTTAATTGTATTGTTATTGCACGATACTTTTTTCAGCTTTCTTAAATTTATGATAGACACATTGCATCGCTTTGTATTATTCCTTATCCAATCAGTTTTGATCTATATTGCAAAGTGATAGTCATAATCAATTCGTTAGGTAATTGTCAGAACACATAGAGTCAATAAATTGAAGTGCTTTAATTTATATATATGCTTCACAAAAATATTTCTATAAAAATGTCTTCTATAATGTTAACTACTTATAAATTACTTTCTTACATTCCATACCATTGCAGAATTGGTACCCTGCTATATGTAAATTTAACATGAAAACGATGGGGTGCTATCGAAATTAAAAGTTTTGAATAGGAATGAGAAACAAAATGGAAATTTTCATTCCTCAAATCAAGAGGCATTTTTTTCTAATTTAAAATACGGATAGAAAATACTGACCAAATCCTTCATGAATCTATGTGCAAAAAAGTAACCAGTTGAAGAAATAACTAGCTATGTATTCAAATAATATCCTATCAGATTTTCTTTTCAATCGATGAACGTTTTTGAGAAAATAAACAGTTTGCTCCATATGGCTAATTTTGATATTCTTTAACAGCAAAAATTAACTTACAACATATTCGAATAAAATTGTCTGTCATTTAATCTTTTACATATTGAAATGATGAAAGTTAGAAATAAATATTTGAAACAATAAAATCAGAAATAAATCTTCAAAAATTATTATCATTCAATAGGCTGTTTTTATTACACAAGGAAAACAAACAATATTTAATCATTAGGTTGAGACATTTCACCATATATTTTCATAATACATATATACGTACAATTATGAAATTTTTCTTCAAATACTGCACATTTAAAACTAATTTTAGAAATAGTGACATGTATTTTATTTTATCGTCTCATTCTTTAAATTTAAACTAAATAACTAGATATTATTTCGAGAGAAATATTCTGAAATACAGCAAAGTATGCAATCTCATGATATTAAGAAGCAATTTATTTTCTAAAATAATGTTAAAATTTATGATATGTCTACAATAAAAGCTTATCTTACCGCATTACCTTATTCGAATTAGTTGTTGTTTGAACTAAACGTCGTTAAATACAATGCTAGACTGCCTAATGTAAATATACTTCCAAAATTACCATTATTGCATTAAGTGTGTTCATTGCGGTTCACTTGGGACATAAAAACAAAAACATCCCTTTATATATATATATATATATATATATATATAATGTGTTATGTTTCATATTTCTCCCATCTATTCACAAAATGGCGTAATAGCTGCGGATTGTGTAATTATTTGAAATTCGTTTAGATTAGAGTATCACTATTGTTACAAAAAATCGGAAGATGAATGACCCTACTAATTTAGAATTCTAATGAAATGGAGGAGCTGGTACCGATCTGTGAATGGTATTTTGTTATTTTATAACTTCCTTAACGTATTCCTTTAAACCTTTTATCATTTAGACAAAAATCCATGACTTGTCTCATCCATGAATGTACATCCTTGGAGCGTTTAAATCTATTTATATTTTTTGATATACAGAACTATAAAAACAAGTTTTTCGAACTCACATAGCTGCAGCAACAAGAATCAGCGCAAGCTCCAGTAATGTGTAAATTATCCAGGAGGCAGTTCATACTAAGATTTTTCTCAGAATTATGAGGAGGTGAAAAATGATAGATTTGACTTTAACATAGTGTGTGGAAAGCAATCACAATTTTCCGGTTTGGGGATATGCGTGTTCAAAGCTGGACCTTGGTGACATATTTTCCTATCGAAAAAAGTGCATAGACCATAAGTGAATGTAAGTTGGAAAATAACGGAACGAAATAGTTTTTACATACCTTACCCCTATCAAATTTATTTATTGATTTATCAAGTATCCAAAATCTTGAGAAATATATATATACCCCTTACCTCTCTTTACAGAAACTGCACTGTCTGACAATTTCGAAGTTTTTTGTTGATTTTTAACAGCCACTAGTTAATATGCAGAGATAATGATTTACTGCATTTCTTAAATATTTATTCATTCCACACATTAGAACTATACAAAAGATTCAACATGAGCCAATAGATTAGTCAAAACGTTTCCACTCACCAATAATGCAATGTTGGTGTTCCACTGAGCCCAGGCGAAATTCATAGCTTGGCATCTTACAGTCATCAAAGATACGGGAGTAAATCTTTGGTTGTGAAATCTCATATCAATGAAGGGGTCTCAGTACAATGCCAAATATTGCAGATTTTTGTGCTTTCAAATCTGTAGCAATTTGAGACAATGTTACATGTCTGTCTTGCAAAATAATTCATGCCTACCGTTGAAGATCTCGTTTCTTCCTGCTCTATTTCCAACCTTAATGCTGTCGGAGAGCTGATTTTTGCCATGTTTTCTAACTTCCATGTTATACTTCTACGAAATCCTGAGGGGCAGTAGCGCACACAGAAGTTTTCCAAGGGGGGGTCCAAGGTCGAAAGTCCACCATTCTTGTATCATGCTCCTTTTGATTTTTTCGATTTTGGGGAACAAAAAACAGTAACAAACTAATTATTGAATAAATAATTAGTACTAATTAATAAAATTAATCATTAAAACAAATATTTAATTAAATTTTACGTATTAAAATTATAATCAATCGGAAAGCAATCAAGGGCTTTGGGGGGGCGGACCCCTAGAGCACCCCCCTTGTGTGCGCCACTGCTGCGGGGAAATCTAAATTTCATTTCTCTTTTGAAAATAGTGAGACACATCTTCAAGGAATAGAGAACTCATTATCATTTCTTGTTCAGATCTGATTACATTGTAATCAACTGTCTCTGCAGACGCTAAAATCAATCTAACATTTGCCTTAAATATCTGCTGCATTATATAGACTCTGTTGACCACATCGAGTTGAATCGATCATTTCTCCGTTATCGGTGTATGCGCGTCAGTATAATCTAGAGACCAAAGGGATGAGCGAGAAGGGTGTAAAAGCAGTTACTTATTTAACTAATTTTTTTTAGATATTTGCAGTTAGGTTAGTATACTATTTTGATATTTTAGGTTATTAAAAATTATATTTTTCAAATAAATCTCAGCATTTTAAAAATTTTTTACGTATTACTAAGTTTGTGAATTAGTGTTTTATGTTTTTAAATTGTGATGTGTTTCATTTCTTTAGAAATTATATGACCTATTCTTTTTTCTTATTTTAGAACTGTAATATAAGCCAGTGCTTCTCAAACTTTTAACATTTCTGACCCTGTTTTCCATCATAATTTTCCCCGTGCCCCGCTATATACAATAACAGTGTATTAAATTCAATGATATACTTTGACGATAAAGCTACAATATACGATTTTATTTATAAACCGTACAAACTATCATATATAAATATTAAATTCTGTATATAACAAGCCCTTGGGAGTCACTAAAAATTGTTATACTTGTTCTTAACTTAGCATTGTTCAATTAATTATCAAATACATTGATACATTTATAAGTATAATATATTATTGTGTAAAACTGTATTTTATTTTTTATTATTTCAGAATGTATTTTGTTTTGCTTACTTTCAGTAAGTTAATATTTTTAAATAATCTTTTATATATATTTTCGATATACTTGTGCCTCTCAGGTAGACCCCCCACAGTTTGAGAAGCGCTGATATATGCAAATGCAGATCGAGACTGGTTCTTAGGACTGTATACATATGTAATGTGACTGTATATATATATATATAAATTTTCAGGCCAAAAAAATAAAAGGGAAGATGTGTTTTTTTTTTTTTTTAAAAAGAGCAAAATAATTAACGCTTATACGCAAATAAGGTAACAGATGATGGTTAAGCTCTTCGTGGATACTTCTGCCATGCAGTGACCTGTGACGTCGTAAGGCAGTTAAGTTATGATTGACTTTGCGTAGATGTACCTCACTTGATCACTGAGGCTTGTTGCTTAACGCGGGATCAGGTGAGTGGGCAATTCTGTACACCCAGCAACAAGAACAGTCTCGCAGAACCACGTTTTTTTCTGTAGCGGCCCATTTTAGGTCATTGAAACTTAAACGTCTGATACAGTCACTCTCGTTTGGACGCTTGGAACGTACGGACCTTCAAAAGTTTATCTGGGATGCAGTGAACACCTCACGACCGATTACGTTATTTTTTGTACTGTGTTTATGCCAACTATTATATGGTTCTGGACGTAACATTTCTTGTGACAACTGGTATTGTAATACACTACTTGTAGAAGAAATATCAACATAGAAGTTAACAATAGTTGCAAAAACCAAAAAAAATAAAACGGATATACCGTTATCCTTCCTCAGTAAACAAAAGTCTGACATGTCCGCTTTTGTCTTTCATCATAAAATCCCGACAACATTAATATTGTTTTGTAAGACAAGGAAAAACGCATTCTAGATATCTGTACTAGTCATGAAAAGGACGATAATTTACAAGAAACTAAACCTGGAGTGATGGGACCTAAAAATGTGAGATTTTATAATATGACCAGAGGCGGTGTTGATATTACTGATGAAATGTGTAATATAAATCATGTGTGGCAAATATGTAACTGTTAGCCACTGCGAATATTTTTCAATCTAGTTAAGGCTGTTGGAAATCCTGCTTCCATTGCCTATCATTCGGTTTTTTTCCTGATAAATAAATTGAAACTTTCAAGATTATTAGAGGAGATTGGAATGGATCCTATGCAGCCACAGCGTGATATGAAATCCGAACCTTAACAAAAAACAAAACAAAAAAAAGTCTTACAGACTTAACTTATTTAAAAAAGCATTAAAAAGAGCTTCGCCAAAAAAAGGGCGCTGCACTGTTTGTCCGCTTGTAAGAGATATGAAAACTAATTGTTTTGGTCTTCACTGTAAGAAAAATATGTGCTTAGAACATATGAATATAGTCTGCTCTGAATGTGTGGAAAATGATTAATTTTTTTCTAATTTCTAATCCTTAACATTAATTACAAAGTAAGTTTATTACTGGTATATTTATTTTACCTACGTTTTATGAAAAAAAAATATAAAGTTAAGTACTTTAAAATGAAAATGTTGTAGGTTTAGTTCATATCAATATTAGTCTTATTACTATGCAATTAATTTAATAATTTTATTTGTATCATTCAAAAAACATTTTGTACACTCATTTCCAAAAGTTAAGCACGCGGAGGAAAATGCTAATTTCGGAAGCCAATCAGAATTGAAGAGGATGCAATTCGCTGAAGAGGTAGATGTGCAAATATATTAGGTAACAGCCAATCGTGCTTTCATGTTAAGAAATATGCAAAAAGGGCTGTTTTATAAGAAGCCAGCTTTATGAAGGGTTACATAAGTTGATTGTAAGTGCTGATAGAAGGTGTTTAAAACTTTCGTACAATTTGTTTTCAAGACATACGTGTTTCTATGACTTCCAGAAAACGAATGGAAGATTCTAAACGCTGGCGTGCTGTGGGGCACATTGAAGCAGGACTGTCGATCACAGATGTTGCTATTTTCTTCGACGTTCATCATTCTGTAATTTGAAACAATTCCAAACCACATAGATAGTTGTCCGAAGGCCCGTAGGTGGTCGCCCTAGGGTTACAACCCCCGCGGAAGATCGATATATTGCTATTGTAGCCAAGCGGAATCACAGAGCGACCTCCACACGTGTGACATCTATGGTTACAGCGTCCATTGGTAAGGCTATATCTGAGGTACTGTACGTCGAAGATTACATATGAATGGACTGTATGCCCGGGTACCTCGAGTTTGTGTTCCTCTATCCGTCCAATCAAGAGAGGCACGATTAAAGTGGTGCCAGAAACATGGCAATTGGACTGTTTCTGACTGAGGCAATGACATGTTTCTGATGAGTCAAGATTTGCTCTGGAGCCAGATGGCAAGCGTATAAGTATATGGTGTAAACAAGGAACGCACATTCAGCCCCAAAACATCACGTATTCCGAGGCGGGAGTATTATGGTGTGAGCAGGGATTTCATTAGGATACCGCACCGACCTGTACATCTTTAAACGGGGTTCTGTGAAGGCTGTCCGGTATCCAGATGAAGTCCTAGAACCCATTATGAGATTGTACGCTGCAGCAGTTCGCCCTACTTTTGTTTTAATGGACGATAACGCACGTCCCCATAGAGCTGACATCGTCCATGACTATCTGGAGAGTGAAGAGATTGCGCGTATGGCGTGGCCAGCATATTCGCCAAATTAATCCCATTGAAAATCTTTGGGATGCTCTCGGCCGTGCTGTATCTTCACGTTTCCTACCTCCAGCCACTCTTATTGAGCTGGAAACTGCTCTACAAGAAGAATGGCAATTGCTTAATTCTGCGGTGGTTGACCACCTAATTGAAAGCATGGTCAGAAGGTGTAAACTTTGCATACAGATGAGGGGGGGGGATCACATACCCTATTAATGTCTTTTTTTTTCATTTTGGGCTGTTTATTTTCACTTTATACATAATTCTGTTTAAGTCTCTAGTATGACATTATCTGATAATTTACAAAAATTTAATATTGTTTTCATTTTTGTATATAATTAATGATTTTGTTTTATGTATAAATATATATTCTACTTTACTGCCAAATTTTATGTCAATCAAAGCAGTATTTGTTGACCTTTTTGCATTTTACACCTTCGTGCTTAACTTTTGGAAGTGAGTGTATTTTATAGATATGAATCAAAATTGACAATTTTTTTCATTATTAAATAAACGTGTGAAAAGTTTGATGTTTTCTCAACACCCCGCGTCCAACGACGCAACAAAATCAAACGTGAGTCATCCCGTGTAAAGGACTTTTTGAAACATTGTAGCTTAACCCAATCCTTTTATTTTTTGTTCCATTTCTTACCCATCGTTAATATTGTCAATTCCTATCGTTTAGTTGTTGCTACAGGAAGACGGATACTTGGAAGACTCGAGGTGGTACAGTCACAGGCTTTTGGGACCTCGGCGTTTCGAAAAATGTGGTGTCCTTTCTGTGGAAACTGTTCATACAGATCCGAACAGAGGTTCATCGACCTCGTAAAATTCCCAATGCTGGCTCAAGACAATTATTTTAGAATTCTGGCTAATAGAGACAAATTCATAACCGTGACAAAACAAAATCCCTACCTGTATAATACAAAAGGATCATCCTTTTCATAGATACGAGGCGTCTAGAAACTTAATGCAGGCACCCTGTATACCATGTTTCCTGTAGTTGGAATCCCTTTTGACTGAGAACCCCAAAAATGATCGAGCATTTTACTGAATACACCTTTCTGGAACATACAATGATTGGTGGCGGGTTTTCTGGATTCGGCCTGGACAGTGACTCGAGACGCGTTCTCATCTGTAAAGAACCCGTGAGTCAATGTTAGCCCTTTAACATTGTCTAAAAGGACCATTATGGATTCCTGGCATATCACGTAACATCATGAAAACTACAGATACGAGTATTCGAGTGATTAGATCCTCAACTGTAGGATTGGGAGTCTCGTACAACAAACTCTTCGTGTGACCGGACCAGACTCATGTCATCTATTCATACTTGCAAATATCATGTGATATGGAACACACCTGTTCGGGTAACATTTCTGGCACCACCGCCGAATGGCCCATTAAAATCCGCAGCTCCATATACGATCAGCTTGTTGACTAGTTCTTTTATTTAACAAATGCCAGACCATTGACCATCAAGTCATTAGGCAACGAGCTCACCATTATTTCTTCACAATACAGTCCAAACTCTTAAGTGCAGAGCACACGTCTAGATGAGAAGCGTCCATGACTTGTCTAGAAGCACACAAAACACAAAAGAGGTAGTGCCTCAGATTAAAACGATGCAAATGAGCACAAAAGTAGCGACATCTCTCGATAGCATTTTTTAAAAATCCTATTGATTTCAAGTTTTGCTGAGTGAAGAGGCAGGTATCTATAAGATCTTTGGAGAATATCCGTGACACTTTTTTCTAAAAGGTTCGTAATTTAATTTCCCCAAAGGCCCCAATGGGAAGACACCCACTGTTGTTGGAATTCTGCTTAGTAGCTTCCTGCAATCCTAGACTCGGGCACTTTTGTCTTGGTTGCTTGCCGAGGCCTGAATGACAGAACTTGAATCAGTTAAAATTGTAGCCTTATAAGGAGTGGAGAAATGGGCAGGGGAAGCTGATGAAAGACCAAATGAATTGTCTTGATTTCACTGTCATAATGAGTTGTATGAGAGCCGACATGAGAGTAGAAGGAAAAAAGATAACAAAATACTCCATTACCCTGGTTGAAATCCAAAAGTAAGCCATCTGTGTAGATATGAAGAGAGAGAGAGCCACTCATCAAGGAGATAGTGGATATTAATAGTTCTCAAAGCGATGGAACGAAGGGCACTTGGGCAAAGGTCATTTTTCTTCACGTTCAAAGTCAAATCTTATCTGATATAGACAGCCATAATTTCCAGTGAATTTATGTGAGATAATAGTTCATAGTCCTTGTCATTAATAGCATTAAATTAGGCCATTTCCCGGTGGAGCGGAAAGAAACCCTTCTGAGTCTTTAGATTACGAGTGGTGATCAGTTCTTAGTTTGAATATAAGTTCACCCTACTACCTCGGTAAAAAAATTGAAAATGACGACTTTCTGAAAGATCTGTTTTCCCGAAATATTCCTTTCTGTGTCTTCTACCTCAGCACTGCCCGGAGGAATCTTCCAGAACTAAGAATTTTTATGCAGCATCTCTATAGGGCCTGCCAGACGAATTTTGGTCGTAATATTGAACATCTGTTGCAGTTCAACCTTTCAACAAAATGTTTATGTCCAATGCTTTATTGTTTTTTCTTCAATCTTTTGTTGTTTTTGCTACTTTTCACTACTTTTTTGTACCTTTGCTTGCAACTACGGCATTTACGACTCAGCATTCCTATGTGATTTCGAGTTGTCTTAGTATTGACATGAGGTCTTGTCGTGAATCATCTTTATATATATATACAGTTAATATTCTCTACTATACAGGAATGAATCATTATGATAACATTATAGCTGAAGCATACAAAAAGAGAAATTGTAAAATGTATTCTCAGATATTAGAATTTATACAAGTAATAAAATTTAAAACACATATATATATATATCAACCCCACTTGTATATAAATTATTTTATGTATTAGCTGTCCTGTCAGCAATGTTTATAATACAGCAGCATCCATTTTAAAATTTTTAATCTCGGTTACTCATATATCCTTCATTCCTTCATTGTGTGATTTTCCTATTATCTATGTGTTTTTCGAATGTGATTGTTGGATGTTATCTCTTGTTTGTAGGTAATAAGCCTATATATATACATACATATATATATATATATATATATATATATATAATAAAATTAAAGATAAGCAACAAAAAAAAACCACAAAATTAAATGAAATACTTTTCTGTGTTATTTCCCATCACACACTAAAAAGCAGAAGAAAACTATATTTCATAAAGGTATCAAAATTTTCTTAACATTTTTTAATAGTTAATCTGAGTGTTGTAAACTATAGGTATATTTAACGGTATTCAGTTGACAATTATTCTGTAGATACAAGCCAAAGAATAAAGAAAAAATTTAGAAGAGAAGAAAATGTCAATGTCTAAGCCCGTCTACGTCGGAATTTAGAGATTTTTAAGACTAGACTTACAGGTAATGAGCCTTCCTTCACAAAGGACGTAAAATTCTTTCACAGTAATTTGATTCAAAACCTTTTAAAGTTTTGTGACTAAAAGTTGGCAGCAAAGTATGTCATCCTTTCTTTGAAGTTTCGTTATTTGGCTTGGCTTAAAGACAAAATTTAAATATTTGTTTTTAAGTTTAAGAGAAGCTGGATAAAAAAAAAAAAAATTTTTTTTCGGTTTTAAAAGAAAAGTGTCACTTGAAGATTTAAACCGGAATAAAAAGTAGTTTTATTTAAATGGCTTGAAAAAAAACTAAATAATTAAAAAATTCTTCATTAAATTAAAATGAAAAAAAAATGGGAAAAACTGTTTTGATACATATATTTCTTTACTTCATTTTGTTTTTTAGAAATCATAACACTTTTTCATATTTTTCTTAAATAATTTTGGAATTAACTTTATTTTTAATGTCTAGAGAAAATATCTGCAAAGTATTCTTGTACTTTATTTGAAGAAATTAATGTTATTTTTGTTTTAAATATTTCAATTAAATTTTTTATCCTTTCCATTTTTGAATATATATTGAATATATATATTTTTTATAACGTCTGTCTCAGGTATTTTTATAATTTAATTTTTGCGAATGTGAAATCCATTTGTGTTCGAAATTCTGAATGAATTTTTCTCTTATTCAGTTAAATGGATTAAAGGTTTTCTTAACACGCAAAACGAAGTTTAAAGAATTTGCAACTTTTAGGAATTAGTATTAATGATATATTGACGCGGTGTATTATAAACTTTTATTGATCCCTTGTATAATTATTATCAAAATGAATGAGATCTACGAGAAAAATGGTTCACATAATCATATGAAACATGTGTTATGAGAAATAATTTTTTGGTTTGTTATCTTTTGCATATATATTGAAGTACCTAACACAGCGTTTCTCAAACTGCGGCGCGCGAGCCCTAGGGGAGCGTAATAACCCTAAGTAGGGGACACTAGACTATCGAAAAATTGAAAACAAAAAATTATTTTTAATAATTGTTGATTTACTGAAAGGAAGCAAACAAAATACATTTTTAACGTTGTTAAGTAGCATAATAATTATCTTAAAGTTTAAAAATAGCTTAAAATATTGTTAATTAGATCTCTGAGGGTTAAGGGATTTTACGCAAAACAATCACAAAGAAAATAAACAGTTCTTCAAGAGCGATGCAAATTTATTACCAAAAGTCCAATCCTGTAAATACAGGTTTCAGCTTCAATATTCACAGAGTAAATCTCCGAAGGTTCTAATCAGTCACACCTTCAACAACAATCAAACACAATCACCAGTGTTTAAAAATACACGTAAGTATGAGATTATTCACAAGCACAGCCGAGCTAATCGCGTCAAAACAACCCTCACTACTCGGTGGTTTAATCCAGACTCATTGCCGTCCCAGCGAGCATCTTATTTATAGGCGCGACAGAAACTTCCAGAAATATAGCCGCTCGTGACATTAGTGGAGAGATCCACTTCTTTCTAGAAGATTCCAGAGGGTTCCAAACTCGCCAACATGGTCGCCAATGAAGCCAAATTGGCCGCCAACATGGTCGCCAAAAATGATTTCAACTTGGCTCTACCGCCAAGATTTTGCCAAGTTCTCATTGAACGTAAGGGGCGGCATTTCTTGTGAATGGTACAATTTTAACATGCAATAAACATAACATATAGAGTAATAAAAATGCATTAAACACTCAAATACAAATTATTTACACTATTTATACAAAATTTGTAACAATATTTTATTTAAAGGTCACTTATACAAAATTTAATATTTATATTGATAATTTGTACTTATAATTAAACTACGATTTCCACGACTTAAGTACACGTAGCAGATGTAGCACTACGCAACGAGAGGGTTAAGGTCATTTTGTAGCTTTAGCTTTAAAGTATATTATTATAGCTTTCTATACTTTGTCATTGTATGTGGGGGAGGGCGCGATGAAAATTCTGATTGAAAATTGGGTCCCCAATATTGAAAGAAGAAGCACTGACCTAACAGCTAGGCTTGACCCTTCACTATGGATCTTTTCTGGTAATATTCATTCAGGAATCCTACACTTGACTTCTACATTTTTCTAGTTTATGTACAGTAGTTCTCTAACTAGCCATGTCACTTTTTATCTGAACCTTTTAACATAAGTCGATGGGTAACAAGAAGATAATAGTTTTTATATCGGACGCTTTCTGCCGCAACCATTTTCTGAACTTTGAGTATTTCATTTGATTAGTAGTATCGATAGTAGTATTAAGATGAAAAATGTTCTTAGGTTTGACAGTGTCTAGTATTGCCTTTTTTTGTCTTAAATCTACGTCGGAATAAGATATTATAAATTGAAAGTATTTTCGTGAATTTAAGTATTAAAACTCTAACAAAGTGCCTCTTTTTGCTTTAACATATTTTTTTTCATATTTTTAAAATCTGGTGGCGATTCAGATAAAGAATTGAAACTCCTTTCGAAGTATAAACCCCATCATAACTTAAGAAATTAAAAATTATAGTGTGGTAGAGTTTGTCTTTTTCCTGAATTATAACTTTAATTTAATGGACAGAAAATTTAAAAAAGAAGTATTTATGGGAATGTCTTTGCTTAGTGGAGCTCGAGAAACTGTAAAAGATTCGATTTGTTTTACAGCTTTTATTGCGTCCAGATGAAAAATCACACCATGGTCAGATAAGTTATAAAAAATTGAAATATTTTGTAGTTAGTTGGAGAAAAAAATGGTAAGTTATAAGAAATTAATGGGTGTTTGATAAGCTGTAAAACACTTACAGAGATTTTTTAGAATTTCAAAGTTTATAGTGTGAAAATCGCTTATATAGTATTATTATAGTATAAAGTTTTTAATTAAAAAAAAAACGATGCTGTTTTAACTTCTCTGGTGTCAGTTAAGTACACTAATTCATCATCTTTAAAAGAGGTAAAAAACTTCTCAGTGGCAGATTGACGTTTTTCTTCTGTATAACATTTCAAAGTGTTAAAGAACTTTTTTGAGCTTAATTAATACAGAGACTATAAAAAAGGGAATTTAATCCTTTGATAAAACAACTTTGTGCAAAATTTATTTTCAAAATTACTTATGAATATATGTAGGTACGAAAATTTTCACTTATTTCATCAGTTGATTTATATGACAGAGCAGTTAAAATTTAAAAATCGGCCTTAGTAAATTTGTTCAATGGGCTAAATTCATGACAATCACGTGTGATAAAGGTAAACACATGTTCTACATTGAATTCAAAACAAACGTCAAACTAATTGTACTTCATATTCTATTTGTGAAACTTAAATAAAATTTCAAGTTTCATAATTAAGCAAAGATATCCAAGTATTACAAAAAAATTACATCAAAAGTTTTTTAAATTTAAAAAATAAATAAATAATAACTCTTATTTTATACGTGTATTTTCAAATCAAGTATATTTTGCCTATTTATAATTGTTGACAAATATGAACTTTTTAAAAGAAAGTTTCTACAAAAAGAAAAAGTTGGCAACAATGAAGAACTTTGAACCGATTGGCTAGAAACGCATGATTGCATTTATTACGCGACTATGACGTCACCTTAATTTATAAATTGATTGGCTAGAAACACGTGTTTATCATTTATCATGTGATTATGACGTCGTATGAATTTAGTCCATTTATGAAAATCAAAGACCAATCGACATGTATTCCGATAATTCTGAATATCCCACCTAACAGACATTGTTTATATGTCCCAAATTATTTGGATTATTTTTAGTAAAACTCCAATAGCCCTTCTTTTGCTAATTGAATTAATTCCATGCATAGAAATATTTTTGTTTTTTTTCCAATGGGGCAGTGGATTGGTTTTTACCATTGCAAACCTAGTACATATTCCGGCAGCTGGTATCACTTTTTAGTGCGGCACCATATAGATGGACTACCAATCACCGCGATGCAATTTTGTAGCCAGTTTCCTCCCCATAGGGTAGCACCTGAACTCTGTCGATGCGAAATGCTTTTATTTGCGTGGATAAAACTTATATCTGCTTACTAAGCTCATAGAGTGGGAAAAGGCTTCGGTCATTGGTGGCGGTCAGCAAAGAGACCATTTTTATTATAAAAAAATGAATTCGGGGAAATTCATTTATAACTCAGTTACGATATAAATTGAGATCATGGTGTATAAAAGACAATAATGGATTATATATTTTTTTGCTTTTAAAAGAAAGGGTAATTTTTATTTCGTAACATAACTTGTAAAGTCTTAATAATAAAGCTGTGTTTTTGTCAAATTTTAGTATATTTTCGGATGTTCTTGTTTTTTTTTATCTGTAATGGTAAAATTTCTTTTTCTTTTTTGCTTAACATTTCACACCATATGTTTTACCAGTTCTATAATCTGATTATTGCAGACGAATGCAGTCCATTGAATCATCTCTTATTCTTCTCAACTGAAGTTCAATATATATATATATATATATATATATATATATATATATATAAAAACAAATATATTTTTTAAAAAAAACTGCATATCTAATAACTCTTTGATTTTTTCATTTTAAAACTTTTCACTGTTTATATCTATTTTCTCGAAACACTATACATGTAGAGAACTATGCCTGTATTTAAAAATATTATTTATTTGATGGAAAAACGAAATTTTCACAATTGATTTAGTGCATAATACAAACAATTGTATAATTTTTTGTCATATTAGGAAAGATTGCGTTGTAGTAAATTTTGACATGTATCAATCTCTAATGTTTAAAAAAATACTGAGCATAGTTATGGGTGAAACACTTATATTTCTATAACTAACCCGGCACTTCACACGCAGGTTATGTCAAACCCAACGCCTAACTTTTTTCAAGATTCCATCTAAACATTTTTGGAAAATGAATAGTTTCTCGCATAGCTGACTTTAAGGTCATATCCTTTGCTTAGATTGTAGGCAAATTCTAAATGTATATTTTTGGATACAGCCTCTTTCGGGTGTGTCATACTCTGCGCGTGAATCGCCGTTACAGTTCTGAATACATGAGTACGCTTTAAATCTTTATTATGGTACGGCGCATTATTGTAGTTATGAAAAAAAAAAATGCAATATTTAAGTAATTTAATAGATACAGTATTTAATCAAAAAATATAACATAACAGTATTTTCGGATGAAGAAAATCTCTTTGAGGTGATGATGAGGAAGAATCAATTAATGAAGAGTGTAATAGCAAGTATGATTCCTCTACTAAAATCTATCCAGATATTTTAACTGAGGGATTAATTATTATCCATGATAAAATAACGACATCATATTCAATGGCTAGAAAATGTAATAGTTAGTCTATGACAATATTTTTTATGTTGTTGAACGTGTCGACAATAAATGCGCAATTTATTTTGTTAACTAGTCAGATACCACCTACTAAACATCGAACCAGACGTTAATTTCTGAAGTGTTTTGGGATTCGATTAACAAAAGAATGTAAAAACCAGCAAGCAATGCTTCTACAAAATTTTAAAAAAAATTATGATCCATTGAAAACACCGCGTTCACTCGCGGTGAAGACTAAATGACAATATACTGAACACCGTAATAAAAAGAACCGAATAACTAAATTTACGTGTGAAAAGAGTAATGAACATATTGTACTTCCTACTTTTCTTCCTTTTTCATTTTTGTTTTCAAATTTTACGATAAAAACAGAATATAGACACCCTTGGGTATGAGATACCCGGCACGTGAAGTTAAGTTCGTTTTTTTCGCGCATGAAGTGCCGGATTAATGATATAATTACAGTATCTGTAGTGTAAGATAGTTCAATGAAGTAATGAAATATGAAACATTTTCTGCGTAAATGGCTTCTAACCTTGAGTACCAGTTCAAAAATTGAGGTTGAATCTCAGTAATCTGTGATTTCTCCTTGATATATATTTCCTACCATTACTTACAGACCAATTTTATATAGCAGTAAGACGCAAAGAACACACAGAATGAAAACTCATTATATCAATGAAAATGAAATTACCACAAATAGCTGTGTGTTATTTGACAGCATTTTTTTCAATTGTTTAGAACAAATTAAATAATTTTATTTAGAGAATATTATATTGCTGAATAATACATTTTTTACAAATAATAAATTCTCGAGTTATCATAGTCTCGAGGTTATCTATTCATGGTCATCTCGAGTTATACATCAAAATTCTTACTAAATCTGTTATATTGTGACTTTGTCTCTTTTTTCTATTACAAAAGTTTGTTAATCCTAGTAAACAAAGGAAAATATAACATATATTTTGGAAAAGTAGTTTTTCTGCAATCAACTATCATACTTTGCTTTATTTTTGTCGACACAACTATTTATGTGTCAAGAAAGATGTCTGAAGTTTAAAATTGTTAAGGCCGTATCACACGTACACGTTTCAAGCAATTTTTCGTTCAATTCGTGCAATTTTTAGTTGCCATAGCAACCGCTTTAGAACAATTTTTTGCTAGCGAGCTCAAAAAGTTGTTCCAAATAAAATTGCTTGAAATTCCAGCCAATGGGGTTCTTCGGCGCCCTACGTCATAAACAAGATGGCGGCTCCGGTTTTGTCTAACACTTCAGATATGCCGTATAATATTTTAATGGTGTATAATATTTTAACGGCGTATAATATTTTAAATAGAATGGTGCTCTATTTTTAGTTTACACCCATCAACAATTGCGCAAGCGAAATGAAAGAAATAATTTTGGATGTTCATTTTCCGAAGCAGAAAAATCGGCGAGTAATTTTTCAATGTGGAGATAGAGCGCGGCTGACGTCAGAGCGTGTTGTTTTGTTTACGGCAACCCTTTCCCCTCAGATTCGGCCAAAAATTGGACGAAAAAATTGCATGAAAAATATACGTGTGATACGGCCTTTAGACCGTTTGTAAAAGGTTTTGTGAATGTTTTTCCCATTTCCGCGCGTGCCATGATTTCAAACTCGAATCTCAAATAATTTTAACCCAATCCGCTTACGTTTAGCCATCCTCAGTTGGCAACACATAAGAAAGTACATAAGAAGAAATAAGAATTTGTGAGGCAATTGGCCTCACAAATGTACAAAGAAAGTGTTACATATATACAACTGCAGATGTTGGTGTGTGAATGTACCAGGTTATAATTAAAGTCTGATCAGAAAGACTTCAAATTTAAATGGAATATTATTGAAGAAAGAGGAAAGCATATGGCATAAGAAAAAAAAATGGTCCAAATTTTATCAACAGATGGCGCTGTAAGCGTTAGAATAAGCAAATGCAAATACCTGCCATGCTCCCAACTCATTCAATTGTTATAAAAACGCCACGCGCGCGCGGGTACATGATTTTTCCTCATTTCGCTTCTAAGAATTTTGCCATGACTGTCTTAATGAAGGACCACTCTCTGCTTGTGAGACATTTTACAAGAATAATGAATGTGCACCAATAGCTCTGCAGAAGTTCTGGACACTTGAGACGTTGGTCCGATGACTGCCTAGGGTCTTGAGAAAATTCCAAAAATTCGAAGAGAAAGGTTCTATTCTTGTGCAATCTCGTGGAGAAGTCGAGTGGTGGTTTGTAATCATACAGTGCTAGGGGAATTGCCCGGACACTGGACAGGCCTGTGAGCACGGTGCATAAAATTCTACGAAACATCCTGCATAATTATCTATGCAAAATTAGCCATGTGCACGAGTTGCTTCCTTCTGACCTGCCAACAAGGGAGATTTTTGTTTTAGAGTTTCTTACTCACATAGAAGTGGACAGTGAATGACCATAACAAAATTTTGTGGTCAGACGAAGCCCGTTTCCATCTGACAGGATATGTCAATATAAAAATTGGCGAATATGGTTAACAGATAATTCAGTCGCAACTCAAACAGTACCACTTCATCCGGCAAAGGTCATTGTGTGGTGCAGGCTTACGCCATTATTTATAATAGGGTCATATGTTTCGAGGAGACGGGTACTTTTGGTCCTGTTACCATTATCGTCACTGGTCAGTGCTATGAAGCGTCTTTTGTGCAACCCCTTCATTCCAGATGGCACCAGTTGGAACGGATTTGATGGTAATTTTTTAAGTGGTTTTTGGCCTCGGGACAGTTAAAAACCGATTTTTCCCATCCGATGTGATATAACCTGACCGTGGTGTGTGGTTGGGCTTAAGAAACTAACAGTACCACACCTGAACAGTCATGCACACTGGACAGAACACTTGGCTTAACGTGTAACATACCTTAGATGCTGTTTAACGGTTCACTGTCATTTCTAATCGCGCGCGCGACCCCCTTTAAATTATGATGCTTACAGCACCATCTGTTGCCAAAATTTGCAATTCCTTTTTTTCTTATGCCATACGCTTTTCCCTTTCTTCAATCCGTTTCAAATTCAATGTCATTTTGAGCATTGGTTCTTTTTTATAGCGTTTTAAAACTTTAACTTTAATTATAATCACTGTGTATATATGTTCTTGTTATCAGTTCGAGATATATGCGTTTCCTCGAGATCGGGTTCGAATTAATTATTTTCTTTCAATATTTTTTATTAATAATATATATTTTACATTTGCTTTACTTCGGTTAAGAGTACCATGCTTTTCATTCCTAAAAAATTATCTTTAAAAATAACTCCTGATATTTTAATTATACCGGCCACCGATACAAACACCTTCGTAGAGATCAAAATCTTAAAATAATTCTTCATCCAGTTAAGTTTTCAAAAAGAAAAAAAAAAGGTGTTACATGATACGAAAAAAGTAACTAATCTTTATAGTGCAAAAAGACCATATAAAAACAATTGCTTCTAGAATAATTATTTAAAAAAATTATTAGGAAAACTTGTTGTGTGTAACTTTCTTATACCTAGCAGTGAGGTTTATTTTAAATAAATGCTCTTTTCTTCGCAAATGAAATATACTGTATTACAAAATGTCGAGAAAAGGGGGAATATAATCTACTTTTATTTTAATTTTAAGTTAATTCTGGTTCAGGTTTATACCAGCCTAGTTTTAAAATTTTCAATCATGGCAAAAGCAAGTCAGACATTTTAGTTTAACATTATTAGAAGAAATTCGTAGAACTTCATGTAACATTTAGAGTAAAATAATTAAAGACCAGTAATTCAATTCCTGTTAATGCTTCAACCTAAACATTTGAATAATTTTAGATAGAAATTAGAGGAATTAACCTAAATGCCAGCTCTGTACAAAAGCGAGTTTTCGCACATTTAATCAGCGCCAGAATTTGTATCAACTTCTTTTCGGATTTAAAAGGATTGAAGTGTAAAGAAAAAAAAAATGAAGTAAGTAATGATTGCATCCTTGTCTTTCACACTGACTTTAAATAATACTCCACGGCAAAGAGAAAACCCTGTTTCAGTATTGTAGAAAACAAAAGTATTTAGGTGAGGGATCAAGATCCTTATTTGTGTGGTATATTTTCCAGTATCTATTTAATTTGAGAAACTTCGCCTCCTTTGTTTTTTTATTCATTTCTGTTTACTTTTGAGATGCTACTGCCTATGTAATAAAATGTTCTTTTATCTCTTTTTACTATTTTTCTTGAAAGGAATAAATCAATTGTATGAGAATACATTTTATTAAATACAAGTATGTCCTTTTTTGATTAAATTTCAAAAAGCAAAAAAATATACTTGATTCCTTTTATTTTTTACTTTAAATTTTGAACACTATTGAAAAAATTGACTAGTATTACTAAGTACTCTTTTTACCTGGCATATAAATAAACATTTAGAATATATTGGAGTTTTTCCATAAAGGTAAGAGTTTATGCCGCATTTTTAATATAATACTTTACATTCATATTTAATAAAATAATTTCTACAGTTTTAAATTATAATCTCTGAGCAATTTATATTTTAACTTTTAAAAAAAGTTTTCAATTTACTTCATTTAGTTGAAATGGTCCAGTGTAATTATATAAATGATACGTATTTAAAAATCCAAACTACATGGTATTAAAAAATGCAAAAGTTTTAAATGAAATAAATTAAATCTGTTTTTTGCAAATAGTTTCTTTTAATTGAATTTCGTAAAGTGTTTGGAAAAAACAAAAATACCATCTTTTGCAAAAAAATGGAAGCACTATGAAGGAAGTGGTTGTTTTTAATGAAGTTAAATATGTGAGCAGCTAATACACAAATAACAAAATAATAAAAAAATCAAGGCCACAGGTCCCATCAAGGCTCGTGATTACAGCTTGAATGTTCAAAGTTGTTGTTGGAGCTTCCCCCAGTGGTGGTACATGCTTGTATACGCCTCTGTATGAAATGATAGAGGTTCTTAATGTAATCTTGCGATACATTTTACCAGTCATTCACCAGTTGTTCCTAATCTGCGATATATTGGGGCCCTTGTTTGATTGGGAAAAGGTCTGGTGACTTTGATGGCCATGAAAGTGTATTAACAGCCCAAAGGCAGTCCAGAGATATGCGAGCGGTTTTCAGCCTGGCATTATATTGTTGAAAACTGGCCCCCGGATGACGTGCTATGAAGGGTAATACAATCGGCTGCAGGATGGTATCAACATATATTTGAGCTGTTAAAGGTGTATGGAGGATGACTAAAGATGACCCGCTGCCGTATGAGATAGCACCCTACACGAGGGGTTGTGGCTGTATGCCTTTTAAAAAAAAAGACAGAAGGTGACTATAATCCCCGGCCCCTCCAAACCCCAAGACAATGGTGATCTGATGCACGAGTAAAGCGGGATTTATCGCTGAACACTGTGTGATGCAAGTCGGCAACCATGATGATAGGCTGTGACTCCTCTCCAGCCCACACCACCGATGTTGTGGGGTCAAAGACTAATGTCTTAACCCGTTCAGGACTATGATCACATATATGTGATCACGCGTTTCTCCCTCCAGGGATTACGGTATCATATATGTGATTGAGCTTTCCCTCTTCGTAGGCCTATGATCACACCGGTGTGGTCAGAGTTAGGAACGTTTTTATATTAATTTTTACAAGAACTAGATGGTGGTTAAAAACCGTTTTTTTTTCCGAATTATGTTTCCTAAAACTTTGAAATTCAATATGTGCTTTCGGTTCCATGTTTTTTTCTTTTTTTAATTAGATCCGAGATATTTATGAATATAAACAACTACGCATGCTTATTTTTCGAGAGAATCGGATATTTAGAGGTTCGTGATCTATTGCTCTATGGAGTTTTGTTCATATTTTGAATTTGTTGGTTTAATTTTCTAATATTTCCTATATTCGTATTTAAATGTATGGGGTTTTTGTCATTTTTTTTGAAAATGAATGTAATTTTTTTTTTATTAAAATGAAAACATTTTCTTTAAAATTCGCAATTGTTTTTTTAAATATAGCGAAACTTTTTGTACTCCATGTTCAAATATTATCAATGATAGTAAATTGTAAGTTTTAACATATTTTTCATAAAATTCATATAAAACTTTATATGAATTTTTAAAGGAAATTAGGCTTAGCAGTGTAATTCAACCGGTCCCTTGCATGCGTATCCTCTCCGAACGTACGGGCCTGGGAAAGCGCTTCTTTCTCCTTCCGCTGGTCCTGGAGGGGTTAAAGGTCGATGTGAGTGGAACATCACCTTAGCCAAGAGCCGTGAAATGGTGGAACGTACTACGGGGGGTATAGATGAGGCCATAGTACGTGGAATAGTATACAGTGATACGGATGGAGCAGTTTGGGCCTGACGAAAAATCTTCAGATCTGGCATCGCATTTGTGCATTTTGACCTTCCAAAGACTTCATTTCAACGATAATTTCCTCGCAGTAACTATTGCTGCCAGCACCTTTGTACAGCTGTGCTGTACATTGCAGGTGACGACTTATTGCTCGGTCACTTATTCAAGCATTTCGACAATTCGTCCAAGTTCGAATTCATTCAGTTTGCCTGTAAGATGTGCGAAATCATTTTGAGGGCGTCTTTCGTTTTTGGTCATGGGAACTACAACGGTGAAAGCGAAAAAAGATACCCCCCTCTATTGCTGTTTTTATACTATATGTTTCTAGGGTAGAAATGTGCGCAAAGACCGCAATTCATGGTCATTAGTCTTGGAAATTTGATAACTTGCTTGTTCGATAAAGATGTCTTTGTCTCCGAAATTTCATCACCATCGGAAAACTCCCTCTTGGTACTTCGAATTTTTTGAAAAAGAGTATATGTAAAATGTCAGGACTATGAGTAGCCTAGTGGTTAGAGCATCGGACTCCAGACCGGAAAGTCTGGGTTCGCAATACCCCAAATACCCTCCGAATACACACGGAGTACGTGCTCATTAAATCAGTGGGTCTGAAAGTCTTGTGGGCTGAATCACGAGGGCAGGGGACTGAAGAATATTTCCCTCCCATTCAGTTCCATGCCTAAATTGTTGAGGGAGAGATAGGTGGTGCAGCCATCTATCGTCCCTTCGGGGAATTTCGCAGAGCTAATTCGTGCTGTCACCTGTATGGTGCTCAAGACCAAGGCCAAAGCCAATGACAGGCCTAATTCTAGCCTCTTGCCACTATGAATTTCGTGGGCCTCGATCTGAATACTTCAGAAAGGTGGCATGAGCAACAACAACATGCCAGTGTTATTTGGGAAGTTTATTATTATCGTGTTTACCAAAAATTGCTTTTTCTGTATGTATTCTGCTATTGAGATAATTCCAAACTTATAATTAACGAAGCATTTAATTTTTTTTTTTTTGAATTTCACTGCAGAAGAATTTTATTTACGGAGATAAAAGTGATAAACTTTCAGTTTTGGTTGGTAACTTATTATAAGCTGTACTATTACAGCAGTTACTTCACCACTCCGTCTTATTATTTATAAATATTTATCCACTGAAAATGAAGCCTTTATAATTTGCTCTTTTATGTCTATATTAGATGATTATTAATGAGAACTATATTCCTATTGTTAAATTTTTTCACATTTAAGAAGGAATTTCAAATTTGGCTAAATTGAAATTTCTATTTAATAGGGTTTTACACAGCATGGTCATTCAAATCCAACACAGTGATTGATAAGACAGACTCGTTGCTTTCATATAGAAATAATGCATAAACTTGTGATGGGTCTATTTGAGTTCTTGTAAAAGCTGATCCTCTTGGGAAATATTGGTTCTTTAAAAATTATTATATTTATAATATAATGATACATCCCGAAAAAGATGTGACCATGAAAATTACGACTTGTTTATAAAGTTTAAAATTTCAGATTAGAAAAAAAGATCTAGGTTGGACTGCTAACGTTGAGCAGTGATTAATTAAACTTGTAAGTGGGGTGTGGATATTTCGTAGCAGATTGTAATGTTAAAGTTGACGATTCGTCAACTAGGAATCAAAGTTGATTAGACAGCTAAGAATTAGAAGATATTGCCTAGACGTAAATGTTCCCATTATTTAAAGTCTTCTTGCATCTCGCATACCTAGTTAATTGCTCTCCATATTTGGTGTTAGGGTGCATTTCTTAAACTTTGTTAGTTGAATTTGTGTTGATGTTCTTATCTGAAAATAAATCGTAGTTATTTTCAATGTGGCTAGTCTACTTTCAAGTCTCTCATACCCATGACCGTTCAGGGATGACCTTTACAAATTTATGCATATATACGCTGTAAAAAAATAACCGTGCTTGATGTGAAGGAGCTTCGGGTGTTCTTATTATTTTTTGACAATAACAGTCAGGTTCAGATTTTAATTCTTTTATGTAATGTATTCCTTGGTATTATGCAGGGATTCTGGAGAAATTCTGTAAAATATCATAGTAGTGGTTAAGAAATTTAAATGAATATGCTTAACCCTGCTTCCTACATTCCTCAATTAATTCTTACTGAGCATACCATATTTTCACGAGCTTCCTACTCCAGCCTTTCTCAAACTGTGGAGTTCACCCCTCTGGGGGTTCGCAATAAACTTACGAGGGGAGGGGGGCGTGAGCATATCGAAAATAAAAGATTAAAAAAATTATTTACAAGAATGAAGTAAAACAAAATACTTTCTGACATAATAAAAAATTCACGTTTACACTGATATAATTTATATATATATATATATCATCTGCGATATTACGTCATCAAAAAAAAAGCTTCTAATTCAAAACCTCATTAGCTATCTTTCATACTATAACCGAATAAAAAACATTTTATTTGATTTGCTGTAATCCCATAATGAGAGATTTTTTAATACGTTTTCTTTTTAAACCTAAAATACTAATCTTTCAGAGAAAAAACAAAACCAAGACCCATAATCAAAAAAATTTTAGGCAGCAGAATGTATTTAATGGTGTTTGACCTTCGAACTTACTTGTATGGTTAGTTACGTCCCTGCTCTTATACGAGTATATTTGTATTTTTCATTTAGGGAAATTGTAAATAAACTATTTCTGCTCACCTTTTTTCCTTGTAAAATAATTTATGATGTTTGGAAAAGCACAGAGAGCACTTTGAAGGATTACTTGGCCATGATTTTTTTTTATGAGTATTCCCAAACATATAAAGCATAATGAAAAACTTTTACACAATTCTTTTAGAACATCCATTTTGTATTAAATTCACTTTTAACCCGGGAGTGGTCACGCCGAGCACAGAGTGCACGAAATCGGTAATTCTGGCAAAATTGTTCATATGTTACTAATGGACCTGACACCTATCCTCCTGTTTGACAGTCTTAACGGGAACTAAAATATATTTGTCACATTTCTCTCTCTTTTTTGGGAGTGACAAACGTTTTTTTTTACAATCTTAATGTACTTGTTTTGACTGAGTTCCCGGTGTGATCACTTTTCTTCCAACATATTTTCTGGGTTCATCCTACATTATCCCTCCCCCCATGAATAACTTAGTGATTTTGATTGCCTTGTTGTATGACTCTTTGTGGCTTGTAAATGAGCAGAATATATATATATATATATATATATATATATATATATATATATATAT
>BMAV01006106.1:33031-48771 GCA_019973955.1 Trichonephila inaurata madagascariensis | reverse complement strand
TTGTTTACGCAATATCCTTACACGCTTGTCATCTGACTCCAGAGCAATTATTGACTCATTAGTAAACATGGAATTGCCCCAGTCAGACACAGTCCAATTGCCATGTTTTCGGCACCACTTTAATCGTGCCCCTCTTGATTGAACGGATAGAGGAACACAAACTCGAGGTACCCGGGCATACAGTCCATTCATATGTAATTTTCGGCGTACAGTACCTGCAGATATAGCCTTACCAATGGACGCTGTAACCATAGATGTCATACGTGTGGAGGTCGCTCTGCGATTCCTCTTGGCTACACTAGCAATATATCGATCTTCCTTGGGGGTTGACAAGAGTATTTGCGATTTGTTTTAAAAATACAGTTAGTTTTACAGACGATGTTCTGCATACCACTATTCCAGAATATAAAACACATACCGCTTTGTCGCTTTTACTAATAACACCATGCGTCTCGTTCCACCAAATTTGAAATTCTCTGTTATACTTACTATCTTGTACTTTTTAACCTTTTGGTGAACTAACCATTTTAAATAGCTGCTAAGAATCGTAAATGTAACACAGATAAGCTTTAGAATACAGTTGTGTCAATGAAGTTGACTATGCTATGCGTAGATGGACTTTACTCCCAAAAAATGTAGTCTACGACTTAACTATGGCAAGACAATAACAAACGAATGTACTCCATGCTACCCCGCGACCGATCACTCGCGTTTATTCGTAATACTTCATAGTGAACTTTGAAATAAAATGCAAATCATTTTGATTACTGGAGTGTGAAAAATATTGTGTCGCGTGCCATCAGTGGTACGCGTGCCACTGGTTCACCATCTCTGTTCTATACTCATATAACGTATGATTAGAAATATATATTTCTTTGAAAATCAACTATACCTGAAATAGTATAAAAGGGAGTTAAACACAAACCCCATCTTCAATTTCTTTTTAAATTATTTGATAACTGCAATTTTTTTATAGCAGTACAGGTATCTGTTTTCCTTGAAATGTTTAATCTCTAGGAGGCATGGAAAATGTAACACATAGACGAAGTAACCATAAATCGAAAAATATTTCAATGATTATATTTATGTTGCATAGTTGTGTTTACTAGTAAGAACAGCTTAACCAGACTTTACTTTGAGTTTAAAATAAAGATTTCATTGACTTTTTAACATTATATGGTTAAATTTCATTTAAATGTAACAGTTTTCCCATTTTACACTAAAAACGCAAGTAGGGTTTTTTATTAAAATTATTTAATATAAAAGTACTCCATTACATTATATTTTGAACATTAAAATTTAAAATTTAATTTATGATTCATGTATTTTTAAATAGCCATACCATTCACCGACAAGGATCATATAAACATATTAAAATCAAATTTTATAGCTAATATTACTTATATTTCATTTCATTCATATAATGTTTAGATATTAAAAGTCATTGTGAATGTAATTTTAAATTAAATTCAGTCAGCATTTATTAAAAACAAATTATTCACATTAAAAAAAGAATAATTGTTAAAATAAGGTGTTAATATTTACAAAAAACACACCCACAAGAACAAGTATTTACTAGGTGTAACTTATGACGTATTATAAAATATATAAATAGATTCATTAAACAAATATGCAGAAAAATAAAAGAAATTAATTCAATATTAAAAATAAAAAAATAGAGAAAAAAGTCTACTAGTATAAAAATAGTTTTGGAAAAAATAATTCAAAAAAATTATATTTCTTGATAAGTACTAGTGCTAAACAAGTGGCACGTATGCCATCAGTGGAAAGTATAATAACTATTCTATCTCTAGAATTAGTTTTTACATCAGACTTGTAAAAAAATATTTAACATATTCTTAGAGTTTGAAAACGATTTTTCTCTAGAAAATAGAAACACTGCTATTTTTTGTTCAGGGCAATGCCTTCCACATCTTCGATCCTTTTTCAAAAGCATTAAATTTGAAAACATGAAGCTAATGAAGCAAACACTTTAAACCGTTTACTGAATACTCTACATAAGTGAACCTTATCGAAAAGAATTCCCACAAAATAGGACATAGCAACACTTGTACAAATCAAAATAATCTGAAATATTACTGCTCTTATAGTTCTATGAAATATTGATGTTAGATTCTGAAAGATTTCATTATTTTGGATTTATAAGTAGAATATTTTTTTTCCTTTAAGTTCTTAATGAAGAAAACACAGCAAAATCATTGGAATCTTTAAGATAGTAATAAAATAATTTTAATTATAATTTTAGAATAATTAAACCAATCATTTTATGTCTCAAAAAGTATTAACATTCTTCATTTATAGCTCTGTATTATATTTCTTGATTGTTTTTTCGCGGTGTAATTATTTAAAAAACAAACGCTAAGAATGGACAATTATATAGTTAAACTATGCAAAAGTTAAACAATGCATACAAACTATGTACTAATTTCTTCTCATTAAAAATACTTTGTTTTTATCGTAATTGCAATTAGAACAGAATGGAATTTTTGGAATTGATTATTCTTTGCAATTCTTTATTTTTTCTTTGGAATCTTTTGGTTGCCAATTTGTTTTTAAAATGCAAATTCTCTTAAAAGCAATTGTAATTGTTGTGAAAAAAAAATTAATTACTGTTTTTTGTTGAAAAAGATTCTTGTGAAATCGTTTGGTTATTGTTCAATAAGTACTATTTTCATAGAATTGTTGAAACTTGGAAAATGAGAATATAGAATAATGTTAAATAAGATAATAAGGTTTTACTTATATGCACATCAAATATTCTTCCTTTTTGGAGAAATATAAAGAGTATTTCATGGATCAAAAGCTTCAATATACAAAGTAAGTACAGATTAGTGTTTGATATTCATACTTTGCAAATTATTTTACAGAGTAAAAATACTTGCATTTTGAGCTAAATAATTTTGTTCAGGGGAAATTTTGATTAGTTCGAAAAGAATGAAGATTAAAATGATAAAAAGTATTTTAGTTTAGGTAATAATTATTAGTTTGAACCATGAAAGAAAATTCAACTTGCTTTTTGATATACCTCTGAGTTTTTAAAACTTCTTTAGAAGGATTAAGGAAGATTTTATTTTTACAAGGGAAATTGAAGTTTTAAGACTTCAGCAGGTATACTTTAAATTCTAATCTGGAAGATAAAGTTTAAAAAATGAGGTTTACTCTCTGACAAATTCATTATAAATTTTTAAAAGTATTCTGTTTTTTTTTTAAATTTTTTTTATGAATAATTCAAAGATACATATTCTTGGAAGATTTTCATTTCGTAGATTATCGTAAACTTATTCATTTTAGTTTACCATCAAAGAAAAAAATTTCAAATTTTATACTTAAATATTTTATACGGTTCTACAGCTCGGTTAATTTTGTTCCACCTGAATTTTATTAGATAATCTTTTAAGGAAAACAAACGCATCGCATGTTTTTTTTTGTTTTTTGTTTTTTTTTTAAATAAGAAATCTCGGAAAAAAGGAACATGTTCAAAAATTATCATCTACTAACTTTCAATGTCAAATGTAAAATTAATTGGTTTTAATTAAAATTACTAAAAGAAAACATTTTTGCATCTCAAAATTTTCCAAAACAATTTTTTCTATTCTGATAGCTTGATACCATCATAATATTAACTGTTCAGTCTTAAGTTGGCAAATATAAATATAAATTAAGAATTTCACTTTAAAATTTTATGTATGATTTTAAAAGTGTATTCATATAGAATGGATCTTAAAACATGTAAAATGTATAAATGAATTTATGTTTTGGATAGCTTAAGCATGTTATGTATCTTTAAAGATGTGTAACTTAAGATGAAGAAATTAAAACTTTACAAATTTAAAATGCCATTTAAAATTTTAATATAAAAATGTAATAAAATAGGCCAAATAGTTCATTCATTAGTATTATAAAAAGAAGAAACCAATTTTATTATTTGAGAACTAAGATTACCTTAATTTTTTTTAAAAAGAAATCCGCAATTTGTATAGTTTCAAAGTAACATATCATTTAAATAATAACTGAAAGCGGGCGCACACATTTTTCGTACGGTGTATTTTGTCTTCTGGTGTAGGAAAGTTTTAGTTGAATGTTTTAATTTGATATGTAAATATTATTTAGAATAAAAAATCTAAAAAAAATATAATTAATTAAATGACTGTTATTAGTCATTTGACATACAATTTTACATAAAAAAATTAAACTATTTTAATAAATGGAAGTATTACTTTTTTATCAAATTAATATTTTATATACCTTTTTTACGAGTCCTTGTACATTTTTTTTATTTCCAAGTAGGTTTTTATTTTCCAGCACTTCGTCATAGATAATTGCAATGAAATTAATCCTTCTTAAACTTCATCGAAGGTACTTACAAGTCTCCACCTGAAAACAACTTTAAGTTGAAATATAAGCATTCAATTGAAAAAGTAAACCTTTAGTTAAGGGAGAAAGAAAGTAAGTGAAATTAGTAAAATAACTAAAATATACAGCTTTTAACAATAGAAAAATCTCTTTTTGTGCGGTAGATAGGGACCGCATAAAAATAAACACACAAAAAAGTATTCGAAAATTTCATAAATTCTTACTTATAACAAACTCTAATTCGTGGAATAACACGATGCTTATTATCGATGGCCTCATTTTGAACCACGCACGCCCACACACACGCGCAAATACACACATGCACATACACGCTCACATACACAAACAGACACACACACACGAGGATGGAGAGAGAGACGAAATGATTTTTTCCCTATAAAAACGTCAAACTGTTACAAGAAATGCAAAGAAACAAATAACCAAGAACGTTTACATTTGCCAGAAGATCTTTACGGATAAATGACAGCTATCTCTGCTATATAAGACGTTCTTTACTTTATATGTGGACCATTAACTGACTAGATTGTACCTAATCTGTAAGACCCATAAATGGCAGAGGTTACAAGGAAAATGTAGGTAAAGGAAATGCTTTACATTAGGCTGGAACGGTTATAACAGGGATTCGATGGTCTATATATCCATCGCTTTCACATCTTTCTTTTCTCTCCTAAATATTTGAATTAAACCTGATAAAACTAGAGATGAGTTTTTGTGGGAAAAATTATGTTCGCTAAAGTACTCATGATTAATATAGAAATGAGAAAAAGTTTTTCTTGAAAATGCCTCCACATATAGGCGGATATCATAAGGGTGTAAAAACAAAAATATTTCTCGAAGAATGTATTGAATTAAGGAAGAGAAATTTTAGAAAAACACAGATTAATAAATATATGTATGCTGTGTTTTCAACTTCGGATTGTGAATCGATATTTTCAATATACAAACGAAATAAGATGTTACTGTTTTGGAGAATATTTATTTCTAATGAAGTTTTTTTTTTGTAAAATATCCGTATCTTCAAGGAAAAAAACCTGATCAAAATAATGATAGTCTGACTTTTGGGAATCAAATAAAAGTTAGAATTATGTATTAAGAAAATATTAATATTCAATAATTGATTTTACTGAACAGACGATATTTTGATTTTCAAATATTTTGTTACATAAAAAGATTTTAAGAAAATTAAAAGTTCTACTGTATTGGCTTTTATAGTTATTGCTATAGTTTTTATAGTTATATATATAAATGCACGAACATCAGAAAGATTGTATCACGAAAGGTAGCCTCAGAGAAGTGCACCGGACCATCTGATGTTTACTAATTTGCATCACATTTTGTGTAAATATGGTACATTACGAGCTAACAGGCATAGTGAGGGTAAATCCGTTCGAAGGAATCCGTGTACCAGGGTATGAGCCGTCACTGCTGCAGTAAGAGAATCTCATAGTAGTGTTCATCGTGTGTTGCAACGTGATGGCTTGCAACCGTGCAATATCTTCAGAGAATACTGCCACAACAAATGTAACATCTTTGACCAATAAATATTTCAGATTGATCTCAGTCTTTTGCCTCTTCGTTTCTTGTACCTGTCATATTTCTTTGCCATGACGTTTAAGATCATGAGTTGCTATGCAAATCTGAATCCTTTTCATGCTCTTTAACTCCCCTTAAGGGGACGGTGAACCATTAAAACTAATTTCTTAAATTGTTATCTTAATCAGCTGAAAATGAAATCAGTATAGTAAATGATTATTATATTTCATAATTTAAATATATTTCTTTAGAAAAAATATTATAAACTGATTTTTTTTTAAAAAAATTAAAATTTTAAAATTGTTTTTAAAAATATTTCTTGCGCATTAGTTTTTAATATAGGCACATAATTTTTGTTTTATACATAGATGAACTGCAACAAAATATATATGTGCTTGGATTTTAAATTCAGATTAAAATTTGATGAAAAAAAGATAAATTTTCTATATTATATGAAATATTTCACCAATTATCACACATTCGAGGTATTCAAAACAACACAAAATATGATCCGTTATGTTCTTTAGAAAACTAATGCTCAAATTTGTGAATTATATCATCTTTCATAATTTGTGAAAATTTCAAAGAGAAATTATATAATTTGAAACGCAAGGAACCTTTTACGTAACGATGAAAAGGGAAAATTTACAAACTAAGAAAAGTGCATTTTTAACACTTATTTGAGTAAAATAAAAAAGAGTAATATAATTTATAATTCAGTAATTATAAATTATAAAATGACAAAATCCTTTGACAGAATTATTCTATGAATTATAAGGAATATTATTAGTATAAAGAAACCAAAATCGCAATTTTGACCAAAATTTGACATTCTGAAGGTCCTCCATCCCAGTCTGTCCCAATAATCAGGGTACACCCTGTACACTGAAAAATGAAGATATTTTGTGCACTCTAAATGGCTTGCTCTTTACTTTTGTATTTTTAAAATGAAATATTAAATAAATTATATGAATTGAGGTATCCGCGACTACTTGCAACAACTTTAAAAAGAATGGAGTTATGGAAATTTCGTTTGTGGTTTTTAGATTTGTTTAATACATTTTATGGAAAAAAAGGCTAAAATTAAGACGATAAAAATAAATTATGGTCACTAAAACGGGTAAAAATGGGTAAAAATTTACAAAAAATTACATAAACCGGGTTCATTCTGTACAAAAAGTTTGTGAACAAATTTTCATTTTTTGAATTCTGATGTGTTGTTTTGCTGTTTATTTTTGAAATGGCCTTCGGAATACGAGATAGTTTAATTTTCGCAAAAACTCGAGCCCTTTATCTTAGGAATTGCATGAATTTTTTTAAAAAAAACTGTGATTATATTCACAAAAGATACTGAAAGTTTTTATTAAATAATGATTGATAAATCTAATGTTTTAAACATTTCTACAATTACATAGAACATACAAAAACATTTTCAGTTAATTATTTTCAAAACTTTTTGTGCAATCTCTGTCCCCATTTGAGTTTTTTTTTTAAAAAAAACCTCATTTCGAGTAAAATGCATTTTAAAGTTTGACATCTTGTTTAGATCAATGGCATCTGTACGATTTTAGGGAATCGGATACTTTAATATATAAGAGTTGGAATATGAAGTTATATGAATAATACCTGTATAGTTTTTGATTACAAATGTGTTTAGCAAATCTAGACAAATAAAAAAAAATATTTTGTGTGTTTAAATATGTGCATAATCTTTAATACAAATTTGTATGATCTAAAAGCGACACACTGTTTTGAACATCAGCTTTTATTATTTTTTTCTTAAAGCTCTTGGAAAGTACTGATGCATGCCCTTAAAAGGTCAAGGGCAAACTACATCCTTCTCTTCTCAAGACGTTTTTCGAAACAAAAAGATTTATCATGGAATTAATTTATTTTATCTCGAAAACAATTTTGCTGTTCTCACTTTAATGAGATATTAATGTACTTTCTGGAAGGTTCTTTGATAAATTGCGTCTATCTCTCATGAGGGACAAAATCTAAGCTTTTTCAGATTTTAAAGAAGGCTGGAGCTTAGCTCAATCTTATTTTTGATTCTGTGTGGTACGTGCAATGAACTAATTAATGTTCCATACTTTTACGTGTTTATGAATATTTTATAAACTCTGAACAAAATGTTAGCTCAGAATTTAAAATGTGGTATGGCGTAGTATATGTTATAAAATTACAGACGTTTTTACATCAAAATTGTAAAAGCTTTTAGATTGTTATTTTATTTTGTATGTATAAAAAATTATGAATCAAATATATAAATTAAAATTTTCGAAGTTTGATGTAACATTCTCATAGTTCAGTGTAACATGCACATAGTCAATTATTATTAGCGTATGAGTAAAAGGTAGCATTATAATGTTCGTAGTAGTATGCACAAAGATATAAACAGAATTGTATTGATATTATTCTGAAATCGAACGTTAATTAGATATTACCGAAGTGTGCTAAAATATAGATTTATTTACATAGTGAAAATCCAAAATATATTATAATATTATTTGTCTCTAATATAATGTTAAATTATTAACTCCTCAACTCCCACTGGCGTATATATCCGTCTCACACAACCGGTGCGTTTAGTGTCTTAGACGTATATATGCATTTTTCCGAAATACGATTATTTTCTTTGCGCTCCTATCAATAAAGCTATTCCGATAGCGTTGGAATGCAATAAAATGACTTTGACAGTGTTTTCGAAGGAATTATTTAATTCAGAGAAAATCTGTTTATATTTGTGCCTTTTCTCTCCCGCCCTCCCAATACACCTCATACGCGTGCCTGTGAGAAAAATGGCGGTACTGAGGAGTGAAACGTGTAAAAGTTAATCGGCAATTAATGGGTTAAATTTTAATGTTTTCTTCCTAAGCCAGTGTTTTTGTTAATATGTTCTCTAATAAAAGTAGGAATAGAGGATTTGCAGATACACAATACATACCTTCGGGTTCAGATTCTTCAACTTGTCTACAAGTGGAAATTTAAAAGAGTGGGACACACAGGAAACTATTATGTGTCATCTTCGTCACCTAACTTTCAGTGTAGATTACCGACATTGCTTCCATGGGGCTTCATAATGAATTATCGATAAATAAGCAATCTTCAAAATTAAATGTTAAGTAAACTACAATATCTTTAACTCTCAGTTTTAATAAAACAACACCAAATAAAATCATTTATTTTTATTGATTTAAAAAAACATTTTTATTAGATGAAGATCAAAACAATTTCAGTTTGAAAGTACAGTGGACAAAAAATTACATTCTGTGTCATAAAAAACAATATACGGACAGTTGAAAAGAATTATTTTATCAAATTACTGATTATATATATATATATATTAAAGCAAATAAGATTACAGATAGGATTACATAAAATGAAATTAATTTTTTAATAAAGGTATCTAAACACATACACAATAGAAATGATAACAATAATAATAACTAAAGCCGGTAAGAGAAATTTTTTAAAAATAAATTTAAAATTAAGCTAGACGAATGCAAAATTTATTTTTTTATCTCATTCGTAATTGCATCAAAATACAACATACTGGTTTTTTTACAGTCCGTGCAATTTTCAGTCAAACCTTTAAAAAAAAGTTAGTCAAAGCTCAATTATTCTATCAATACATGCCAAAGATCAAAGGAGGAATTTAAAAGAGCAGAAACTTTCAATATCTAGGCATGTCTGCCTCGGAATTCAAACTTTTAAGACTAGATTTAATGAGCCTTTCTTTAAGGAAGGTAAAACTCTTTCAAAGTAATTTAATTTAAAACTTTTTTTTTTTTACGTTTTGTGACTTAAAAGAGTAAAGATAGCAGAGTCTGTCATCTTCTGTTTGAAACTGCGTTATTTGCCTTGGGTTAAAGATTAAATTCAAATATTTGTCTTTTAGTTTAGGAGATGCCTGATAAAAAATATCAAATTTCCTACGGTTTGAAAGAAATATGTCGTCTGAAGAGTTAAATAGAAGATAGACGACAGTTTTATTTGAAAGAGCCTGAAAAATTGGGTAATTAAAATGGAAATTGTCTATCAAATTAAAACTGAAGCACCAAAAAAACCATTTTCTGCTTTTGATATCAAATTATTTAATGCCATGAGTCACACAAATTCCGTTTGTCAAAGATTTATGATTAACAGCATATTTTTTAAAATATAAATTTAATGAAATTGACTCTATTATGTGTTTAAGACTTTTTAAAATTTATTTTTAATAACAATAAAGAACTCGTTCCATTATTTTTTTAAATTGACATTTCACGGGTTCTCTTATTATTTAAAGGAATTAATATTGATTCTCATTCGAATTACTTTTTTTGGAGGAGTTTATATAAATTATGGGATTTTTTATATTTTTGTCATTTGATGTAGATATTTAAAAAGTATGCATTTCTTTAAACTAAAAAAAAAAAAAAAATATTGAAGTTAGATTTATTTAAGACTTTTAAATTTAATTTTTTCTAATTAGTTTCTTTCGTTAGGGTTCTTTAGAATTAAGGAATTTTATTTACAAAAATATGTTGAAATGGTGATACATTTTTTTAATAACTTCGATTGAAGGAAAACCCAAACATGGAAAATTTAGGGTGTATTTTATGAATTGATTATAATGTATTGTAGTCATTTTCACATAATCAGGAAATAAAGGGACAATATAGTTATTTCTGCGTAATTTTGCTATTTTAATGGCCTTTTTTTTACAAGCAATTGATTCTTCTACTTGCAACTTTTGTCTCAGACTGTGAACTTTGTGAAAACGATTTGTTGATGTGTCATCAAATAGTTCCTTTACAGATAAAAAGAAATCGTATTGGCTTGCCTTGTGTTATCTGAATAAGTAAAATATAATCAAACATTTGGCATGTAGAATAATATATTGTCTTATAGAATTAAATTTTTTTAGGTTCTAAAATTAAAAATATATATATATATATATATTTTTGTCGACATAAATTTATTTTAAGGCCATGGATATAAATATATATATATATATATATAGTCTAATTCTTTACAAACAAGACATAAACATTCATCAATCACATTCGAAAAAAATATATAGACAGTAGGAAGATTATACAATGAAGGACACACACACACACACACATGAGCAGCCGAGATTAAAAATTATAAAATGGATGCTGCAGTATTATAAACATTGCTGACTTAGAATAGCTAATACATAAAATAATTTATATAAAAGTGGGGTTGAACACTACCTTCCCCTACCACTACCTACCTTCCCCCTTTATGTAAATAAAACTGAGCAAAACCTATTGAAAGTAATGAATAGGAATATCTAAATCCTTTACAAGATAGAGGTGAGAATGATATATTTGAAGGATAGAAGGTTCGTTCTGGGTACCTTCCGTTCCGAACGCGAGTATTTAACCCATCACGCCAAAACGATCGTCGTCGCGTGATGTTGGTATTAGTTCATATAGATATCACACCACCACATACTCCCCTGCCAGTGTTTTGTCGAATAGGTGAACAAACGATACCATATTCTTGGCGAGTATGTACGCTGTTTCGTCACTTGGTGGGTTGCGTCATTCGTGCGAGACGGCTTGAGAATTGCGTCATTTGTGTGACGGTTTGATTGCGTCATTTGTGTGAGATGACTTTGAAAAGTAACGGCTTATTTGCATCACTGTTTGACGGCTTAGTTGCTTTTGTGGTGGATAGACGGCGCCACGACTGCGGCGCGTGAAGGGTGCGGTTCCTTTGCACGGCCAGGGTCACCAATGAAGGATAGAAGGTTCGTTCTGGGTACCTTCCGTTCAAACGCGAGTACTTAACCTATCACGCCAAAACGACCGTCTTTGCGTGATGTTGGTACTAGTCCATATAGATATCACACCGCCACATATTCCTCGGATGTCTAAAACTTCTTTTTGCAAAAACTTTGCAAAGAACATTTTACCTATTCTGAACTTCCATTTATTTTTTCCTTAGATTGAATACATAATGTATAGTTTCTTAAAAGAAATGGAAGAATAGTTTTAATGATGTTTTGCAATATATCCTCCTCATGTTGTTTGGGGGTGCAAATCGCACTAATCTTTGGGGGATATCCTGCAAGCGTGAACTAAGCATCTTCCTTTGAATATCTGATAGATCCCCTTAAATAGATGTTTGTTATGAGGCGTGTATGGTTATATGTGGTTTACTGCTAAGGATGAGTGGTAGAGGAGACGAAACTAACGCCTCATCAGCGACAGAAAGCTTACGAGGTTTGAGAAGGCTAGAACCATCAATTTTTGTGAAGGAGGATTGTCTTATTGTTTAAAAACTGTTCGCGTACGGCGTAATAGCAATAAAGTGAAGCGTATTTGGAAGCAAAGGATCAATGAGAATCGGGCAACTCTGAAATTTGGGGTTGGACCACGAACGATGACATAAACGTGAGACGACAGACGCCTGATCAGGATAGTAAATAGCACAGCTTCAATTAGTGCATTGTCTGCACATTAGTCAGCTACTGCAGATGTATCAATGATTGATTCACCAACTCCTCAACGTCTACTGCACTGTGAACTGCGTGCAAGAATTTTTTTGGTACAGGATCCCCCTCAAACAAAACATTCGGCATCTGCAGTTGCAATGGGTCCTTGGATATAAGAACTAGCCTGCTGTTCAGCTGCTCACAGGTAAATGTTTTTGACTAATTCACTTTATTTGTGGTATCTTGATTGACGTATTCTCTTCAGATGCTATTTCGGTGAACAACTTATTCTGGAGTGTGTTCTCAAATGCCGTAATGGAGAGTTACAGTCTGAGTTGTTGTTTTTTCACATCATGGACGATATAAATTTTCCAGAAACTTAAGGTAATTTTATCAGAAACCTATACACAAGCCTAAAGCTGTTCCCCTTTTCAAGGCATTCTTGGAGCTTTATTTTAATAGATTAATACTGGCCAATATATTACCGGGGTGTTCAAGACTTTCTTTAATCACATTGAATATAGTTACTTTCCTGGCCTGCTCTTTCCCGGATGTGTCACCAATTCACCATTTGTTGTATTTGGTTGGTTTGGCCTCTTGTAGATGGTCCCCGTCCTGCCTCTTACACAGTTTAAATTATGAGCACGTACACTAACAATACGGGATGCTCTTCTCCAGGCATACATTTAAAATACGTTTGACTTCTTGCCACGTTGTATAGTAGCACGCGTCGTTATGTCTACAGCAGATGTTGATTTCGAACACTTAATATCGTTTTTTTGTTTTGAAATTTTAATCATTTCCTTTGTATTAATATCGGCCAATTGTGTGTTTATTTGCATTAAATTCTGACAATTACTTCATAGGGTTCGGTTTTGTAAACTTCACTCGTCATTTTAAACAAGCCTTTTCAAGGTAAGGAAATTTTTTTTTTAAATAAAATTTACAAACTTTTTAGTTTAGAGATCCTTACAATATTAAGAAAACAAAGGTTTTACCGAAGTATTTTGATAAATCATCAAATTAGTTCAGGGTTTTATAAATCATTTGGATTTAAAATAAATCCAAATAAGATAAAGATTAAGAAAAAAACTTTCCTTAAGCTAAAAAAAGGAAATATTATTAAAAGAAAATATAATTTGATAAACTATATGACTGATAAAAACTACAAAAGCAAGCTACACATCTTTCTTAATTTTATAACGTAAAATAAAAAAAAAAATCTACAAGTAAAAAAAAAGTGTCAAATGTTTATAAAAATAGTAAGTTTTAAAATTTTTTCGATGCAGTCAAAAGGATGTTCTTTATATTTAGCAGAGGAAAAAAAAACCCCCTCATTTCTCAAAAGTTGGTGTAATTTTTGTCATAAATTAAACATGTTAACATTTAAAAATATCTTTCAGCTTAAAGAGTAAAAATCCAGGAAATTTCCGGAGTTATTGTTTTAATGCAAATTATCAATAACATTTCTAAAAATATGTAATAGAAACGATATTTCAATGCCCCATAATATTTTTTTTAAAAAAATTTTCTTTTGAGGAAAGTGCATCATTTAGTGGAGGGTAGCTATGCAACTGATTTATAAATGAAAACAAAAGGTTCCTTAGAAATCCTGATTTGAAATCACTGGGATTATATAACTTCATCTCTTGTACTATCGTTCTCTGTTTCCTATTTCCTTGCTTATGGTTTTCCTTTAAGTTGGATTTATAGTAATTTTGTATATACACACATATATATATCTACAATTATTTGATATAGATACATATTTCTTTATAGCACAGGCTTCCATGCTGTTAGAAACTTTGAAGCAAATAATTATTAGTTCTATTGGCTATCGTCACTCTTTACAAGAGTCCTTATGATTGTATAACTTTTTATCCATTGTATTTTAAAATAAATGTAGTAATTTTAAAATAAACTAGCTTATTCATTCATTTAGACAGTGCTTCTCAAACTTTCAATATTCGCGACCCAATATTCAATCATCATTTTCATCGTGCCCCCCTCCATACAATAACAATGTATTGAATTCCATAATACTATACTTTTACACTAAAGCTACAATACGACTTTAACCTTTTATGCACCACCGACAAATATAAATGTTTCGCTAGTCGAAGCTTTAATTTTGTGGACGTATATATACGTCTTTACGAAGTACAATCTTTTCCGTACACTTCTTTCCACAAAATTACTCAGAAGGCTTTCGAATGCAAGAAAAGGACCTTGACAGGGTTTGCAAAGGATTTACTTATTTCAAGGGATTTGCTTTTTTCCTTTTCTCCTCCCTTCCCCAAAAAAACCATCAAAATACGCGCTTCTACGTGGAAAACCGTGGCATTGGGTATCGAATCACGTAACTTTTAATCGACAGTTAAGGAATTAATTATAAACCTTACAAATCATCAAGTTAAGTGCTAATACAAGCCCATGGGGTCACTGGTAATAATCAAACTTATTCTTAATTTAGTATTGTTAAATTAATAATGAAACACATTGTACAGTACTGATACTTTTATAAGTGTATTACATCAGTGTAAGTGCGTATTTTATATTTTATTATGTCAGAAAGTATTCTTTTTGTTTATTTCCAGCAAATTAATAATTTTTTGAATAATCTTTAGTTTTCAACTTTTTAATATGCTTGCGCCCTCCTCGCAAAGTTATCATGCCCCTCAAGGGGGGCGCGCCCCACAGTTTGAGAAACTCTGCATTAAGAGAAAGAAATTTTATAACTATTCTGTAATGAGAATAACATAATAAATTAGCCGACAGTTTTGCATCTAAAATTGGAAGAGTCGGTTCAAGTATAATTTGCGGAATCTTATTTTATTCACTTTAATACGAATGCAAAGATTATAATTTCATTTGCTTAGAAAAATTTCTTTTTAATATCATTTATGGGAGACATTTTTAATTCCAATGGAATATTTTAAATTATAGAATTCTCAGGTACTCGATGAATTATGATCACTTATACTAAAGAGCAACATCTTCATAATTAATCAAAAAATTTTTCTGCATCGTGGCTTTACAAATTGAATCATCTCCTTGCAAATCACCCGCCTCTTTTTCCACGTAAGATGAGGAAAATGAAAAAAAAAAAAATGTATTCTCTCCTTATCTTTCACTGACCTTGAAGATGTCTCAAGGGGAAAGCGAAACTCAATTTCAAGTTTGTGGGAAATAAAGATATTTAAGTCGAGTGAAAAAGAACGAGTCTTATGTATGACAATATTTTCTGTACTCATTTAATACAGGGAGCCTCGCCTCCAGTGTTACTCGATGAATAAGAAATATTTTTCTTATTTTCTACTTAATACTATTTGGAGACGTCATGGCTTTGGTTAGAAGG
>BMAV01006105.1:148196-178980 GCA_019973955.1 Trichonephila inaurata madagascariensis | reverse complement strand
CTACCCCACCACACCAACGGGAGGACGTTTCAGCTCTCGACAGATTTAACGTGCATCGCTGCCCTACACGGCGGGTCTTTAGTGGTACTGGGCTTGAACTCGTGACAAGGCATGCCACGATCCGACACCTATACCACTCGGCTACCGCGGCCACTCGGCAGCGAACAAAGGTAAGTACATACGTGAACCGATGAATCTGAAACTGATGTATGTTCTCTGATCGCAGCATTGAATACGTTTACGCTCCGCGATTTAGAAGTCGCTCAGTTGTGCAAGAATTCAACTTGACAATTTCGTGTTACTTGTGTCTTTGTAGTAAAAGTAGTAATCTGTCATATTTTAAAATAGGGGTACAATGTCAAAATCAAGTGTTAAGAAAAGAAAACACATTCAATTCTAATATAGAATGGGCGACACCTCCAGTGCGTGAACCTAAACACCTTAAAAACATTAGAAGTAGCCCATACCCTGGAAAAATCCGCCCCCCCCTGCTTTATAGGGGGGGGGGGAGTCTTGTTTTAATTTCATTTCTATACTATTAGAAAAGAATAGTTACCTTTTGGTGATGAACCCAGTAATTGTGAACTGTTTGTCACACTAAAAACGAAACCTGTGAACAGTGACCTCACTTTAAATGTATGTAATATGCAAAATCTTTGAATAACTGATTCAATAAACAACGAACTAGAAAATGCACAACAAGTCTTGACGACAGTACTTCTACCATGGCAATTTTATGCCATGGTCAAAAGAAGATTTTATCAGAGCCGGTATTTTGCTATTTATATCCACATCACGTCGAATATAAACCTTTGACTTTCCTTTAGTTTGGATTAACGTCATTCTAGAAGAATTTTCGGTTATTAATATTGAACCACGGTAATTATTCGCGCTTTAAAGATAAAAAATATTTTGCAATTATTCGATTTCAAAAATGCGAGATTAACCACCTAACCTAACCACTCACATCGACATTTGAGCAGGCATTCCACTCATTATCCCCACACTAAATTAACGTTGAGACAGAGAGACAAATAATTTAACGTGCATCAACCTTTTTACACGAAGAGTCTGTCATCTATATAAGCTAGTAATAGTCTCCATGCTACGATGACCATTTTAGCATGGTTGCTAAAGTATTCGCTTTCAGATCAGAAGGTACTGAGTTCTAATCTTCCTTCATTGGTGACCCTGGCCGTACAAAGGAACCGCAACCATTGCGCAGCAGTCGTGGGGTTATCAAAGCAAATGCAACCAAGCCGTCAGACACACGACACACCCAACAAAGCCGTCACACACAAATGATGCAACCAACAAGCTGTCACACACAAATGACGCAAGCTGTAAAACACGATGAAGCAACCCACAAGCCATCACGCACGAATGACGCAACCCACACAAGCCGTCGCACTCAAAATGACGCAACTGCTCCCACGCTCGCCACAAATATAGTATCGTTCGTTCGCCCCTATTCGCCGAATCACTGGCAGGGGAGTGTGTGGCGGTGGTATTTATATAAGCCAGTAATAGTCTCCACACATGCTACGATGATCATTTTAGTATAGTGAATATGTTATGTGCTTACGGATCCGAGGGTACCAGGTTCTTTCCTTCAGACATTTGGATACTGCGCTTGCAATAACCGGTCACAATGATCTTATAAGAATTATGAATTTCGAAGGTTATTTTCTCCGAATTGACTGGCCATTCGGCGGAATTACATTGAAAGTTGAACACCCTAAAGGACTACTATTATACCAAATCTCGTCCCAAAATGAATTTCCTTAGTCGTGCCCTCCCCTTGTTAGAAGAACGTTTTTTAATAAAATATTTAAGGTTGATCATGTTATAGTTACTTATGTTGAGAAAATTAAAAAAAAAATTTGTATTTGTGTTTCAGGTGTCTCAACTCAGAATGTATATAATTCTATTTTACAAACACATTCATAATTTTCGTTTGGAATTCTTATTTTTACTCGCGGGACCTCTGGGCGTGCCGCGTAGAACCCCAGGGTTCTGTGGAACCCAATTCGAAGATCGTTGCTTTATACTGATGTACAATTTTTATATATTAGATTTTCTCGAAAGATATTCAATGTGTGTGTCCACAAGAATTTTGAAATTTATTTTAACACATTTTACTATATCTTCACAGAAGAAAATATTTACGGGGAACCCAAAGTTTTCACTTTTTTACTAACCGGTCATTTCTTGAATAGTCTAAGCTGCCAACTTTTTTTTAAGTGGGGGAGGACGAAATATAATTTGAAATAAAATGCGATAAATGAAGCTCTATGACCTTTATTGTGTATCAATTCTTTAAACTATAATTTAAAAGCAAATAAACCAATTCCAACAATCTTTCGCATAACTATTAGGATGGGTTCCATTTTTAGCATATATGAAAAGGTTTTTAATTCTTATAAAAAATAGGGAAAATTTCATTTTGCGTATGCAAAAGTTATTCAAATTTTAGCATAAATTTATATTTAATTTTAAAAAAAACTTTTAAATTAAAATTTAAAACGCTATTGCTTAAAAATCTACAGCCAGCCATAAAAAACTTCTAGGGGTTCTCGTAATTTGTTCATCCCTAATCTAAACAGTAAAAATTTAACACACAAGAATAAGCAAAATAATTTATGCGATTTCAATTTTTGTGAAGATTTAAAACGAATTTTTTCCCAACGATAAAAGCAATGTTCTAATTTCGATCTATATTTTTAAATTCCGGTACAAAATTTATTTAAAAAGTTAGAAAACTAATACTAGTTTTTCGTATGAATGCTGTATTTCGATACAGAATTCAAATTTCCAGATATTTTTTTCGTCTACTCCGGTGGCTTAGAGGTAGCGTGCCCGCTTCGTAATCCTAAAGTTGCGGGTTCGACCCCGGCTGGAGTCGATAGATTTTTCTGGATGCGAAAATCATAAGCACGTATGTCATACGATTATGTGGCATGTAAAAGACCCCTTGAGTATTAATTTGGCTCTGGTACTCTCGGCAAAATTAAACCGAGGCAATACTTAGCATCCGACGAGAGCTTGAATTAAAAAAGTAATTCAAGTGTCCAAATTTGGTAGCAAGGCCGCCACTAGATGGCTCTCACATTTGGGGACTTACCGTGTCTACAAAAGCTAAGTTGCTAAAATGCAGCCTCATTGCAAAAAAAAAATTTGTCTAGGTTCAAAGGGCAACAATTTTTATTATTATTATTATTTTCTTTAATACTTTAATTTACTGGTCCCCCCCCCCTGAAGGTTGGGCAGCAACGGTCTGAGAAGCTGCGAAGTATTGCAAAAGCCTTCATAATTATTTTATTCCTATAAGAGTAGGGAGCTAAGCGAAATTCTTAATCTAAACAAGGCGATGCAAGTCGAAAAAAGATCTGGAAACTACTACATCAACTCATTTCATTTTAAACCACTAATATCTCATGCACCATTTTTTCATGTTAGCGTCATAAAGCAAATTTGATGACAATTTTATGATTGATTATTAACATCGCTTTACGTAAGAGGGCTAATGGCGACGGACCTCGTAATTTTGAACTATGGTTAAGTGACGAGCACAACACCTGAGCCGACACCCCTCTCTCGTAATTTCTACTACACCAAAGGGAGGACGTTTGAGCCTCAATAGATTTAACGTGCATCGGCCCCCTCTACATGCCGAGTCCAGCGGTACTCGGCTCGAACTCATCCTACGCCAGCCATGAGTTCGTGACCTTGACCACTAGGCTACCGCGGCCACGCTATTGGCGACGGACCGCGTAATTTTGAACAACGATAAATTTACGAGGACGAAACCTGAGCTGACAGCTCGCTCTCCAAACCTCTCTACACTACAGGTCTTTAGAGGGACCAGGACTCGAACTTTCGACTCACCGATAACAAGTTTGTAACCATGACCCCATTCGGTTACCGAGGCCACTCCTTTCAATTTAAAATAATTCTGCAGAAACCATTGTGGTGAAACAGTGTAGTTCAAAACCCGCGTATAAACTTAATAGTGTCAAGACCGAATAGCTATAAGTCACAGGATATTTTTAAGTGACCGAATTATCGGACTTAGGAATGTGGACGCACAAAAATAGAAATAACCAAGCAACTCGAAATCATGCAGTGCCCTATCTAGGCTTTGGAAGTGTTCCAAAAAGATGGATATAAAAATATTAGTTCAGTATAGGTCATCCCCGGGATATAGCGCTGTAAGATTACCAGCATTTAACATAACTACAAAAAGAAGACAGAGTACAGCATCAAAACTGTTAAGACAACTGTCGACACTTTTCCCCCCCTTTTTATGTCACATTCTGAAGCTGCACGAGGGCTATTGGCGACAAACTTCGTTATTTTGAACCTCAGTCATATGAACTAGTATACCAAACACTCCAAACTTCTACACCAAGGGTGGGCATTAAGTCGATCGCGGTCAACCGGTGGACCGCCTGGAGATTAGCAGTTAGTAATTACCACTACTAAATACTAAAATATTGAAAATTGGCTGACAGTATGCAGACTAAATCTTCCACTGACTATAATTGTGAGCTTAAACGTTTGATGAAAATATTTGTTAATGTATTTTGAATTGCTTCGTTACAAATGCATTGCATCATTTGATATTATTATACTTGGGGCTTTTATTATTATACATTGTGGATTTTAATCTTAGCTTACCACACCTACGTCTTTTGGTGGACCGCAACACCTTGACAAAATTAGAAGTAGCTCGTACCTGGGAAAAGTTTGCCCACCCCTGTTCTACACCATAAACGTGAAGACTTAAAGCCTCGACAGATTTAACATGTATCAACCCCTCTGTACGGCGGGGGGTCTTCAGTGACACCAGGACTCGACAACGTTGACCAGTCGATTACTGCTGCCATTCGGTAAGCCATACGCAAAGAACTTAACTGGACACCTCTACAATGAAGAAATGAGCTTTTTCTGACGAATCCAGGTCTCCAATGAAATTAAGACTCAAATCGTATCTCAAATGGATTGCACCAGAGACCCGTAACTTCTTCAATGGCTCGACAGCCCTGTGTGGGCCATGGCTTTCTCCAGGCACCTCTACTCTTGGCAACTGTTTTCCAGTTTTTGACCTTTAAAATATTTAGATCTTTTTTGACAGTCAATCCATCTTAACGGGGGTCTGCCCCAAGGTCTATTTCTTATGGGCTTTGTCAGAAAGATTTTCCTGCAGCAACGATAGGGACCTGCAATAACCAAGAATATAACATCCAGCACCTCAGTAACGATGGTGCTTCACTTTATCGTGATATTTAATTTTCTTGCATCACCATGTTGTGCAACAGATCTCCATGCCTAAGCCGAAGTCATGGCAGGTCCTGTTTATTGGGATATCATTCATTAACCACTCTTGTGTCTGTTCAGAGATGCAATGGGAAGGGACACGTCTTAATACTTCTTGAGGCCCTGGGCCCCTACATAAATGTAGGCCCCACCTATGACTCACAAAAGTAGGCAGTACATAGCATACGTTGTCAAATACTCGTACAAACAATAACCGGAAGCATATAAATGTGCATGATTTAAGCAACACAGACCGGCTCGACTGACTACCGCCTTTTGACTGAATGAGTAATAATGGTGTATGGTGGTAGGCCCAGGCCTATACATGGACCGCGGTCATCACGTGCAGCCAGTTGATATATCATCCGAAATTACCAGTTTTTCGAATAATACAACCGAAAATAACATTTGATGGTTGAAATTATTTGAATCATGATCTTACTAAGGCTGAGTCGAGAATGAGACGAGGCTCCCACTGTGGCAAGGCTTTGGGCCCAGTTATCCCAGGCCTTAAGACATCCCCGGCAATGGGCCCAGATTTTAACCTTATGGATTATAACAACAATACCCATCCTCACCGTGCAAACACCGAGAACGAATGCTTTTAAGAGGATGCCATCCATTTTGAATAACCGGCGTCCTTTCTCAGTGGCGTAACGTGAATCCGCGCATCGCGGGGGATGGGGAGGCAGGATTCCAAGCCTGATGCCATGGTCTCGTAATCCTTTGCAAAATCCAGCTTAGAGCCCAAAACTGAACTTTGCAGGGCTATTATACTCTAGATTTAAACCCCAGAGAGCATGCATGAGCTATATACCTGGGCAGCGCGAATAGAAGTCAACTTCTTTCCCTCTCTCAATACCAACTAGTTTCACAAGATGTATTTTAATCATTTGGATTCTATATAAAATATTGCAAAAAATGCAAATTTTGTTTTATGACATTTTAGATTAAGATTTACTATACATTTTATGACTCAACAAATTGCATGAAATAAAATACTTTGATCAGGGGTGTAGCTACTGCTGTATCAATGATACGGGACCCCCAACATGTGTAACTACAGTACCACTAACAAGGTTTTCATTTCTAAAAAAGTGCCCCGAAGAAGTTTTGATAAGGGGCCCACTCAGAACTACCTACGCCAGACTTTGATGGGTTTCTTTTTCGTTGTCTGACATACGGCACTAATTACATAAATTTTTAAATATAGGTAATATAAAATTAGAAAATATAATTTATATATTTTTTTATTTTTAATTTTATTTATTAATACATAATTTATATATTAATTCGTTTTTTCGGTTAACACAGCTGCAACAGTGATTTAAAAAGTAATTCTTTGGGAGGGGGGTAACTAAAATAATATTTATTTGTTTTGCTAGCATCTTTTCCCTGTTCTCTTTTTTTCCGCCTTAACCCTTTCTGAAGAAAAAGTTAGGTTGCTTTTTTTACAATCTGTTTGCCCCTCAAATAGTACTAACACTTTATAACAGCACTGACATAAATTATAATCTTAGCCATAACTAAAGTAGCCTTGCAAAATCACTTTCATCATGCAATTAAGTACTGTTTACATATTACATATGTATTGTATACATTTACTTCTAGAAATAATGGGAATTTTAAAAAACACAGACAATGGGCTAAATTCATACAATGTCATAGTCAAATGATAAATACAATTGCATTTTTCCATCGAATCAGTTCCTGTGCTTTGCTGTTGCCAACATTTTCTTTTCATGGAAACTATTTTAACCCTTTAGCGACGGGTGTGTCATTATGCAACAGTCTCAAACCCTCTTATCGGACAGCAGGCTGTTCAACGCACTTTTCCGTAGGGACAGGCAAAACTGTAGAACCAGTATGAAATGCGATTCACCCACACATCACCTGGCTGCATGTGACATTTGGGGAGAATGCATATGTGACACCCCCGTCTCTACAGTGTTTTCTGTTGATCAGTACATCATCACAAAAAGGTTAAACAGTACATATTTATCAACAAATAATAATATATAAAAATAAACAAAATGCACTTGATTTAAAAATACACGAGTAGTATGAAAATGTTTTTTAAAAAATTTGAAAAACATTTTGAAGAACTTTAACATTTGAAACTGTATGAAAAGCAGAACTCTCTCAATAAAAGTTATTCAATCCCAACAGTGACAGCCTCAATTTCATCATAAAAAAATGAATGAACCCACACATAAAAATTTTTAAAGTTTGCAATAGACACTGACTCCAACACCATGGTCTCTATTTAACATGAAACAATTCACAAAAATATGCAACTATTTGCTTCCAGGAAATTGGCTTTCAATAGATTCTAAGGCTATGGATTTCAATTGTTTAAGGATCATATCCCTCTTTTACACTTTCACAGTAAGCTGAAGATTTATATCAAGATGTATATAATACCCAAGGGCAAGAACATCTTAAGAACTTCTTGAAGCCCTGGGCCCCTACACATAAGCCCTAAATATGACCCTAAAAAGTAGACAGTACATAACATACGTAGTCAAAAACTAACCCAAAACAAATAAATGTATGTGACTTACAATCGCACAAACCGACTGCCGCCTTTTGACTAAATGAGTAAGGATGATGTATAGTGATAGACCTGAGCCTAAACATGGACAACAGTTGTAATTGACATATCGTCCAAATAACTGGAACATTACATACAACTGGAAATAACATTTGACCATTGAAATTATTCGAATTTGTGATCTTATTCAGGCTGAGTTGAGGATGAGACGAGACCCCATTAGTGGCTGAAGCCCTAGACCCAGTTGGCCCCTACTTTAAGACGTTCCTGCCCAAGGATACATAGGCAAGGACAAAATAGGTTTTATGAAAAAGCTCTAGGATCTAGTGATTTTCTGAACTTAGAAATAAATAAGAGTGAGATACTAATTACAGAGTGAAAATTTTTAATAAGTTTTATTAAGGGGAAAAAACTCACTTTTTGAAGTACTTGAAAAAGATCCAAAACATTATTTATTAATCCACAGATTAAACTATTGTTTTACATAATATCTAGGTACAACTGATGGTTTTAAAAAAAAATCTTAAAAAATAATAAATATGCCATGAGAATTCGGAAAGGACATAAACATTGCAACAGTAAAATGCTTCTAAAGGTGAAAACATTTCAAACCTCATAAACTATTTTTGTTCTGCCATAACACTTTATTAGTAGTGCAACATACTTATCTATCAATAAAATCAACTAGTTAAGCATCACCTTAATCTCAAACATTTCCTTTGTTTTTGAACAAATAATTAGATTTATTGTGGATTTGAAAAATTTTAAATGAATCCAACTTTATAGTTGTGCTCTATTAAGTACACATAATTTTTAAAATTTTACTATACAAAAACTACTTTAAGAAGTACTGCAACCTAAACTAAATGCAAATACTGCCTGTAATTTGATAAAAAAAAATGAAATTCTTCCATATAGTTTAGAAGAAATTGCAAATAGAATTTTGCAGCTAGTTCTAATAATTGTAAACGGCAATAACAGAAAATTATTTTACAGAACTATAACTACAATTTTTAAGCAATTATGATTAGATTTAACATTAAAACAGAAAAGAACTTGAGCAAAATTGCTTACTTGAATTGATTTTTCTCTGCTACACTCATACACCATACCACAGCACCAGAGTTTAAATACAATCCGAGTATTGTACTCCAAAAAGCAGTTACTAAAGTACTGTAATTCATTATAATTTTTGTGTTGATAATGATATACGCATCCGTAGTAAGAATTATGTCAAAGTCACTAATTTCTTTCAGTAAAAAAATGTTGCATGACTATCGCAGATGATGAAAAATGTAGAAGTCAAAGATTCATTTTTGCAGAATACCCAGCATATTGAGAGTGTACTTTAAATCTTTACTTCCCCAGCTCAATCATCTGTCAAGTACATTTCTCCCATCTTGCTCCCCCACAATCAAATCATCATCATTCCCGTAAACGTCGATTACGATTAACTGTTTATAAACTATAGCGAGTTGAGAATGCATTTTTACTGAAATTTTTTTAAATTGCACTTTTATTTTTATTTTTATTCTTTACATTTTTTTTAAAGAATCACCAAAACATTTAGATTGAATAATTCTACTAAAGAATCCAAATGCTAATACCCTATTAAACGCATATAATTTTAAAACAAAATTTTGTTTTTGAATATTTCAATAAATATATTCTTGATTCGGGTAAATATTGAAAAATGAGTTTGCTTTGACTGAGTTGAAAAATGAGTTTGCTCCTTCAGCTTCTATGTAAAAAATTCTGCCCATCTAGATTATTAAATTTATCTTGAAAATCCCAAATATTGTACCTTAGAGGACTATTATGTTAAAAGACAATTAAAAAAAGGAACTGAATAAATTGAATCAAATATGATTTAAAATGCTTGATTAGCCTAAGTCAAAATGAGTTTTCATAAAGTCAAACCTATTTCTTAAATTTTTCTTACATTATCTGACGTTACTTCATTTTACCAAAAATAATTCTTGATAAAAATATAATTGATTTCTCACTATTTCCTTCTTTTACGTCAGTAAGCAAAAAGTTAATACTCAAAGAATTTTACATTTAATGATGTAAAATTATTTGATAGTTAGGAGCATTTATTCAATGTAATGAAATGCTTGAAAATAAAATCGGATCGCTATGGGCTGGAGAAAATATAGCTTTTTGATATTACAATTAGTTTTTTGACGAATTTGTGTAACTCCAACTCACCTCTTTTATCGAAACCATAAGTAATTTTTGCGAACCAAAAGCACTCAGGTCTATTCACTTCAGTTAAAAGGGATTCATAATGAAAGTGTTCAGTTGCCGCGTGCTCCAAATTGTGGTATGGTACGCAAGTCACATTTTTGGTGATGAATATGAATGTAAGTATATATTTTCAATTGTTTTTTTCATAACAGTAACATAGAAACTGTTTTTCAGAACTTATTTCATGTTTTTCATTTATTTACACTATCTTCAATAAAATTTGATAATTTACGATGGGATTCTTGGAAAATATCAATTTCCTCTTAGTAAAACTATAAGAAATATTTTGGTTGAGTTCGAGTTTTTTCATAATTTAACAGTGTTTCAATGCTTCTCCATTCTTTAATTATCAGTATTTCTAGTTCGCTTTTCGTGTTAATGGTGTGTTGTCTCTGGTTTAACCTCTAGTTCTCCCAAAATATGTTAAACTGGGCTTAAATCTCAGGATTAGGGGTGGTTTTTTGGAACTTTCAGATAAGCCTAAGTTAAGCATTCAAAACCATAAGTGGGGATTGTTATCTTTTCGTAAAACTAAGTTGTTTTACTAAAACTAAGTTGTTAGACTAAATTTTAAGCTGGTAATTGTAAATTCTTTTTTGAATCTTTAAATAAAAATGATCTGTTATGTTTTGAGTATGAAATTCTCCCATCTTGAATCTATTGCCTTAGCGTGTCCTTTCGCATTAAGGCTCTCTTCCCTTCTATGTTTCACTATTACAACTGAGTTTTTTGGGAATGAGTTCCTCTGTTTTATTTTCTGCTGTTCACTAAATAGTAAAAAAGGAAGGAAAATTATATTTGCTCCCATCTGATTTTAATGATATTTATTTGTTGAATTTTCAAAATCAGATTTAGGCTTTCTTGAGCTGACAATGACTATATAATAATAGAGAAACATTATATATTAAATAGTTATTAAGTAAAAAATAAAGATTTAATAATCTATTTTCTATCAAAAAGGAAATCAAATGGGAGAGGGGAAGAAGTGACCTATTAAAATGTGAAGCTAATTGGAATTGTGTTTATTGGGAAAATTTTGAATTGTATGTTATTGATTTTTAAGAGGCCCTATATTTATTTTGCTATTCTTTTAAAAATGTCCATGTGTTTTCTGTTGCTAATCCTTGGATATCTGATAATGTCGGACAAGATCCAAAAGATTTATATGGTATTGGTGTCACTACAGCAAAATTGGTACAGCACGAATCATGCTATGATATCAAAACAAAGATTGTTGCGTGTTTTATCTAAAAAAACAACTGGCTAGATTTTTGATGGGGGGGAAAATGGCATGATTCGTGTGGTGCCATTTGTCTTGACGCTGATACATAAGTATTGTAGAGTCCTGAAAACTGCCTAATGTGCACCAAAGGGGGGGGGGACAAAGTTTGTGAAAATGCTGAATTATCAGAAATAGCATTAAAAAGGAATAACTAGGGGTGTTTCTTCTGGAAATAGTGTACTGCACTTGTGTGCATTATTTGAGAATACATCAGAAAATAAACTGCCCAAATACCTGTAAACAAAGGAAAGTATATACTTTATGAAGGCATAGAACATTTATACTACTTGACTGGGCCTGCATGTGGGGTTTTTTCGACCTGCAAGGATGTGGCTGAGCTATCTGGACTGCCGGGTTATGTACCAAATTTTCGAAACTCTACTGTATGGGATTGATTTCATGAAAGTATAGCACAGGAAGGGGATTAGAGTAATTAGAAAGGGTCAAACCAAAAATATGCTCGAATTTTGTGTGACAATTAAGGCATTTAGTGCAGATGAAGAAAAACCTTTCCTGCCTTTTCATAAAAAGCTCATGATATGACCCCTATTTAATTAAGAGAACTGGGTTTGGTCTGCTTTTCTTATTCCAATGATGCATAGGAAGTCTTGACCATGTGCTGTTATAATGCGATGCTTTGTTTAAAGCAGGGGTGTCCAACCCAAATGACCTTGCGGGCCACTTCGGAAAAACATAATCTTGCTGGCCGCATATAAAAATATGTACCATTATATCAGATTTGAAAACAAAAAACATTTATTGGAGTGAAAATTTAAAACAAAATGAATTATTGTTTTCATTATTTTTCATGTATCCCAGACATAGATAATATAATGTTTATATAATGTAATAATGAAATGATCAAATAATGCTTAAAATATTCCAGTTGCCGTTTTCTTGAAAATTACGGTGTTCCTTTTGAGTTGATCTTCCGTTACTCATTGATGAAATTTGATAGTACTGTCATTCGCAAATGATTAAGTATATGCTGCCCTTTATCTTAACTGTCCTGATTTTTTTTTTTATAAACTTTAAAAAATATCTTTGACTGCATCTTGCTTTTTGGGCACTCCAAACAGAAAAGGAGGAGAAATGAAAGTCGCACACGCAGAGAATCGTGTACCATCCATAGTAAAGGAGTATCCATAATGCAATTTGGAATTTATAAAAAAAGTAATTTATTATAGAAAAATCAAATGCAACTGTTTAATAAAATATAAATCTATTTTAATCTAAATGACATTTCTATTATCAAAAAGGATTTATTTTAAAACAAGAACAGGTAACAGGCAAATACATTGTAGATTTATATATATATATAATTTCCCCTCAAATAAATTTCAAAATAAAAACTTTAAAAACATGATATTTAAAAAAACTTTCAAAAGAGTCGGCAGGCCGCAACTTAGAAACTGGCGGGCTGGGTGTTCGACACCCCTGTTTTAAATAGTTAAGTATTACTGTAATAAAACATTGTATAGAATAAGCATGAAGTTTATAATTTCATTTTGTAAACAAACTTTAAAAATGTTGCTTAAAACTATCAACTTTTAGTTATGTCTTATGAGGATGTATTAAATAAATAAAAAAAAAGAATTGAAATATAATTTGGTATTAACAATTGGATTGTTTATTTCCAGGTTAAGTTTTTCTGAACTATATGTTTACTAGGTAATATATCTTCTATTTGTCGCATTGCAGTTTTTTAAAAGGGATGGATTCAAGTAGTTTATTTTACATAATGTATTGATTTATTTCTTTGGCTTTTGCAGATATAAAGAAAAGAATATTATTTCAACACAAATGAAACGAAGAGTTCATCTCATTGCTTGGTTAGTATTTTTTTTTTACCATTTTTCATAATGTGTAGTATGCAATTAAAATTATGAAACATGCTTGAAAATATTTAGATCACATGTTTTTAAAGTAACATTTTGAAAATTCAAGCTAAATTTGTAAGGAGTATTGAATATATATTTTTTTTCCCTAACCTGAGCATGAAAACTCTTTTCCTGTCCTCAGCATGAAAAGTGTATTTCTTTTATACAATACTAAACTAATCAACATATAAAACTGCAGTACATTATTAAAACTTATAATTAAGATTTGTATTAATGCTTATGTATCATATTTAAACATGCTTTAAGTTGTAGTAATCTGCACCCAAAGGACAAGATATACCTGTCAACTTTTATGCTTTTTCAAAAACACTTCATAGTCTAGTGACAATATTCTCCCTTTCTATCTTCTTGACCAGAAGAATAAGTAGAAAAAACCCATAGCCATTGTCATTAAGTTTTAGAAAAATTCACAAAGTTTGTCCTTCCTCAGCATATTGTATTTCTTTAGCACAATAGGTTCTTTTTTAATTCTTAAATGGGGTTTTGTCAAGCAAAGTTTGCTTTTCTTTGTCTAGCAGCTTTCTTTAACTTGATTCATTTTGTGTTTTACATTTGTTTGATTTTTTTGTATACTTTCATTGACCATCATGTTAAGGCTGTCATTTTCAGACAGAAAAAAGGCCTCAATTTCTATGGAAGTTTGCAATATTATAACTCATACCTCTGTTAACAATATAATGTTTTTAAGAATGTTAAAATATTCCATGAATACTTTCTTTTTTGTTATAATACGTGAAGGCATAGCTCATTTAAGGAGAAAAAGCGTGAAACACATTTTATACCAGAAAAAATGGGAAGTGTAATAAAAAAAAATTCTGCTCTCTAAAGGATAGTGAAGCCAAAATATCATTAATTTTTCATTTCTTTTATATCTGAAAAAATATTCCAAATTCGGGTCCTATTCTTTAACATTAACCGAAAACAACTGTAAAATTCTCATTTCCAGTATACCTTTTCTCAAACTATTGTAGATCAAATTTTGTGAAATGATAAACGTCTTACTAAATACTTATGTGATTTGCTTTTTTAGAACTGATCTAAGTTTTTGAAAAAGTTTTAGTACTTGCATATTATTGCAATTGTATTGGTGATATTATATGAAACGAAGTATGTGGTTGCCAATTCAGCATGTCCGACGTCATCTGGAATGTTAGCATTGTTCCAATAATACGCAAGTACCAAAGTTTTCTTATGAAACTTGTGGAATTAATTTTTGGCCTTTAAAAAAACAATTTCTTTTCGTAGCAAAATTTCAAAAAACAAATGTTTTTAGTATGCATTACTTATTAAGGAGTATTTGTTTAGTTTTTGTTTTCAGCTAGGATGGTTCCTGAGAAAAAGTACATTAAGTAATGATATATTTAAAGATAATTTATTTTCTCTCATTTAGGAAATGACAAAAAGAATTCTTTCAGAAGCAACATCAGTATCCATAAAAGAAATTCAATAACATCAATATTGAGTTGTAAGTAATCGCAGATTTTCTGTTTTACTTAGCCATAGACTTTCAAAACATTGTAGCAAAAGAAATTAGATTTAAAGTATTATCATTTCTGAAACAATCTGATCCAACATGTAATTACATGTGCTCTTTAAGAAGAATCAGTTTGGATATAAAAGAGGAAATAATATCTTTGAATAATATGTGTAACAGTGCTAAAACAATTTGTAAAATGGACCTTGTATAATCTAAGTTAATGAAGAAATGCTTAATTTTAAAAAAAGTGATATTTCTATAATGAAAAATATAAACATGTGATTGATAAAATCGTATTTCAGTGCACCCCTTTCATTGACTTTAGATCCAAAGTACAATTTTCCAGTTTGAAGTTGGGATGCTACCATGTTTTAGGTTGCATTTGAAAATCAATGATGGCACTTTTGTTGATGTAAATAAAAGCATGATATGAAGTAAAAATTGAATTCTGTAAAAATACAATGAAAAGGACCAAAAGAAATGTCAAAAATTACTGACCGTATTAAAAACTCGCAGATTCTTTCCTTTCTTGCAACTCCAGTTTAGCTTAAAGAAATTGAATTTTCAGACTTTACTATACCACTGTTAAACATATTGCAAACATTATTGGATTTTTTCCTTTTAAAGGATAATTCAAATTTAGGTGTGTGTTTTTGTATGTGTGTGTGTATAGAACTATATACAGATTTATTCCTTTCTAATACAAATTCTAGTTAATGCAAAAAGATGGAAATGAATATCAACACTGTGTTACTCCAAATAACAAAAATATTAAATTTTTCATGTTTTATGGCCTTTATGGTTATCAGAAATTATGAAGCAGTGGGTGTATCAAATGGGATCCAATCTCTATTTAGCATTTTGCTTACAAAAAGTTCAAGGTTTAGTTTTAGTCTAATTCATAAACTTTTAAGTTTGATTTATCACACACACATTTCTCCCATTCTGAGTGAACTATTCCATTCGTAATTTTTAAGAGGGAAAAATATTTCTTGTAATTGTAATTAATATGTGATCTTTACTTTTTTTTTTTATATATATACTTTAAATACTGTACTGTATTTTAATGCTGTAAAATTTAAAAATGTATACTTTCTGTAAACTGTTAGTTTGTATTTTTTATCTTCATCCAATGTTCAGTTTTAAAAAAAATTCTTTCTTCTCCCCCTTTGAATAACAATGTTTAAATTTTGTTTCCATAATTTCTTAATTATAAATCTTAGAAATTCCTATTCGTTTTATTTTTGTTTGTTTAAACATTTGCTTAATTAATGTTTCTCCTACAATTCTGATGTATTTTTTTTTTTTCTTTCAGAATTCAACTCATCTTAGAAATGTGACACTACAACCACATTACAAATTGCATGAAATATGGCAGTATTGTAGTATTTTTTGATATCAAGCTGATGAACATGCTGAATATTAATTTTCATGTTGTGAATTCAAAGAAATCTTAAATATATATATATATTCTTTTGTATATATTTTCCAAGTGTGGAAAGTTGTGATATTTTTCTTTCCAAGGAGTTTAATATGTCATTGTGACTCCCTCTCCTCCCTTAAGATGTGTTATTAAGCTGATGTTTTAAAATTGTTAAATAACTTTTTTTTTCATGTGTGCAAAATATTTCTAAATAACCTATTGTTTCCAAGCTACAGTCAAGTTTTTTCTTAAAATAGTAAAGCTCAATAAACTTGAATGTCGTTTTGTATTAAACAATAAGTTATCATTTAAATTATCTAGCATTGTATGCTAAGTCAGGTTTTGATTAAAATTAATCTGAGAGGCCATTGTTGTCTTTTACTGTGCGATTTTAATATTTTTATTTAATCCTTGTCTGTTTGAACAAATAATTTACATTTAATTTTAAAATATATTAAAGAGCCCTTGAATAAGCATCCTTTAATATGGGGAATTGTTCACGCAGATTGCTATCCGCGTGAACAATTTCCCATGTTAAACGGTCCCTGTTCAGGGGTTCATGCCCTAATTTATAAAAATATATTTAAATTTAGTTCCATAAATATTTTGAATAAAAATAAATCTTGAGAGTTGACTGACTATATTATAATTTTTATATATTTATATACACATTAATTTTTGTAATTTATTGGAAACTTGCAAACTGAAAAAGAGACTTCTTTTGACATGAACATGGGAATGCAAGCCAATTATGTTGCTAATGTAAAAGTGGTTTTACATGAAATAGACTAGACATTACTTGTTATAATTTTCATGAACATTAATTTATAAACTATTATTAAAATGATATTCACAATTTAATATGAGTGGTAGAGTTCTGTTTCTCTATTTCAGGTAAAATGGAGAAACAACTGTGCTGTGATTTCATCTAATTTCATTTTTAGTAAATGATTTAATGTGATTGATTGTTGTGCAGTTTTGTGAATTTATATATATATATATTCCTTTTTTTTTCTTTTCATTATATAATTCCTAAAATTGGAATTTAAACATGATGGTGAAATTTTGTTATAAAATCTGTTAATATTTTTTTTATTAAGTGCAGATATTAGCATGAATGTGTATTGGGTTTTAAAAACAACTATTGAAAAATCTGGCAAGTTTCTGAAATATTAGAGGTACAGTTATAAACAATTCAAAGAATTTCTGTTCGGCAGACTTAGTTTTTTTCACATCGGAGACTGTCATGCTGATTGTTTGTACAATATAAAAGACAATTTGCTATATAATGGTTTATATATAATGCAAGTGTAAACATGTTTACATTTATATATATATATGTATCTGTTTTATTTATATTTGATTATTAGTTGTAATATTTGAATCACGATTGAAAAAGCCCCTCTTATTTTGCCTTCCATTTTGCTATATATACATATATTTATCACTTATTTTAATGTTTAAATATTGTACTGTTTACCTGTATAAAAGTATATTTTCCTGGTATTGTTTGAAAACATGTATTTGTTTTTATTATTTATTTATGTTATATTTATTAACATAAACTGCAAAAAATATCTTTGCATGGTGATGTTTGAATCATGAATAATAGCTTTAGATTTAACCATAGCAATATTTTTATTTACCATTACACTTTTTAAAAATTATATTTCAAAATTTTTTAACAATGTTAAAAATAAGTAAGGCATACTTATAATACTTAGAAGTAATTTAATTTTAATATTTGTTTAATTGTATAAAACTAATATTTTTACAAAGTGTACATTGTGTGTTAGTGGAAAGATAGAAGTATTCATTCTTAATACTCTGAATATAAGCATTTTTATTTCGATATGTACAGCTTAGCCACACAAAAGTGTCATCTTTTAAAGTTTATTGTAAAATCTATTGGTTGCAGGAAAATGTAAACATTTTTAACTAATCAGATTTATATACTGCAGTGTAAAGAAACACATTACCAATAAATATAAACAGCATAGCTTCTTGTAAGGAAATTAACTTTTTTAAAAAAAATGTGTTATATTTTTTCTATTTTGCTAACTCTTTTGATTTAATTGCATTAATTTGTGTAATTTTTTTTAATGTATTGTGGTTTATTCTGCCCCCTCCCCTCCCTTTTTAAAATTATTTTTAGGTTTCTGTTTGTATTCATGTGTTTTCTTTATGTATGGATGATCTTTTCAGATGATGTAATTAAACTTTTGAAAAAATGGTTATTAAACTGAAATAATTGAAAAATTCAAATCTGTGTTTTCATTTTTTCTTGTATTGTCTGAGCTTGTTTATAACAGAACACCTATTGCTAAGCACAGTAAGACCCCTTAACGCAGGGTTTACATTTCATCAAAGTGGAGCATAGTGTGAAACAATGTTAAACGAGGTTCTCATTATGTAAATAATGAGGTTAGAAAATTGGTCCAGTTTAAATTTGTTAATAATATTTTTTATAACAATATAAAACAAATTTATTTCTTACAAATATAGAAACATAGTAAACAAATATACATATAAAAATTCTAAATCTGTATGTTTACATTTCAGATCATTCAGTTTCTTCTGTATTTTCAATTTTCTGCCTTCTTATCAAGAAGGTGTCAATGTAATTTGCGTTTTCCTTTTGTGCTCTGTAAGAAGTTGGTAAGTGGATAAGCCATCCATAACATCCTGTCTTGCCTTTGAACTCCTGTCAAAATTTGGGTCATTTTCAATAAATTAATCCATAATTTCTGTCATAGTGGTCAAACTGGCTTTTAGAAATACTGTTGAAAATCACTACTTTCAATATCTGTGTTCTTTGGTCCACTAATTCCTTGAGCTCATCATTAGAAAGACTTGCTGCTTTTTCTTCGACATCTTCCACATTTACTTCATCTAAACTGGTTTGTTTTGCTAATTCCACTATTTCATTCGTATCAACAGTGTTCCCGCCCTTGCTTAGATCTGGCTGAATGTTCTTCCACACCCCTTTCAAACATTTTTCTGTTACCTCATTCCAAGAAAGGTTTGTTTTCTACAGCAATCATGATATTTTAGTTTTGGAAAAATTCAATTTCGGTGAACCAATTCTGGAAAATTTTCATAATTATCCATGATTTTTTATTAGACTCCAAAATTATAGGTAAAGTTGATTTGGATTTTCCTTTCATCGCTCTTAGGTTTTTGAAATGTTAAACAAGTAGTGGTTTTAATTTGAAATCTGCTTGCATTACCACCCAGTAGAAGTGTTAAGCACACTTGGCCCTGCTTGCTAATCCTGGTGCACGCTGTTCTTCATGGGATAGAAATGTTCATTTTGGCATTCTTTTCCAAAGTAGGCTTGTTTCATCAACATTAAAAACCAATTCTGGAGGATGGTTTCCTCGGTCAATTATTGTTTTTAATGTTGCTGGTAATTCAGTTGCCGCTTTCATATCACCACTTGCTGCTTCTGTAATCTGTATGTTATGAAGGTTATTTTGATGTTAAATCTATTAAACCATCCTCGACTTGCAACGAAAATTTCACTTGCCTCAACCTGAATGTAATTAAAAATTCTTGCTTTTTCCATTATAATAGATTGGCTTAGTGGCGTATTGCGTTCAAGTTCGTCGTCAATCCGTATAGAAAGTTGTTTTCATTTCCTCTATTGCATTATTTCTAGAACAGGTAATTCTTGTTGCAGAGCTTGTCATAGTTACAGTTGCCGAAGACAGTATTTTTTCTTTACTCTTAAGAATGATCCTTATTGTTGAAGTTGCCTAATTCAATGCAGCACTAATTTGAGATTCACGTTCACCAGTATCTAATCTTCTAATCACTTGCATTTTAGTTTCTAGTGATATGCTTCTTCTTATTGCTTTATATTTTTGTGTTTTTTATTATCACCCATTGTTTCCGCTTAACAACAAATAAAACTTTTTCTGAACTGTGCATGCGCATTCGCAGATATTTTGCTTCTTAGAAATTAACTGCTTGTTAAGAGTCTGTTCATAATTGTGTGTGCTGCTTTTGTTCGCGTTATTAAAATGAAGCAGTGTGTGTCGCTTGATGGATTAATTAGATGAACGAGATAAGATTAGAATGAATATAATATTGAAGAATTAGATTCATACAAAATGAACCACCACCAATGGAAAGAAAAACTGGATACTATAGAACGAACCCTTTCATGACCACACCCACCCATGATAAAAATTAAAAATCATAATATTTGTCACTATAGCAATCGTTATATTATGTAAATTTATACTTACAATAACGTCAACAAATGTTTGAAACGATAAAAATACGTTCTTATAACACCGCAGGAAAGAAGAAACACAGATAAACTGCTTCGGTTATCGGAAAGCCTAATGCTGCATGCAATTTCGAGCAATTTCACCATTCAAATAAATGAACGTTAAACTGAAACAGAGTGTGTTAAGCGGGGTCTTACTGTATTATAACAACTAGGATGAAGTCTTTTTTTTTAACATACATTTGATTAATGTATTTACACATTTTAGTTACCAAATGCACTAATTACTTTTAAAAATTCACCAGAGTTAAGCAATCATAAAATATTCATTCAAAGAATGTAAACATTTTTGGTATACATTTCCTTGCTTATTTTTGCAATTTCTTGTAGATTAAGAATCATATACTCAAGCGAAATAAAACTTCAAAGTTTATATTTTTACATGTATAATTTTCTATCAAACCAGAACTAAAAATCTCATGACGAATTTGCTTTAAAAAAATCAAACACACAAAATGTTGAGTTTAAAAAATTAATTTTTTAAATGTAGTTTATATATAAAGGAATGCAGTTTGTTGAGTCGGGATTAAAATTTATACAGTCGAAAATTCCTAAGTACATATGACTATAGAATTCTAATGTGGATAAAATTCTTGATAAGAGTTCACACCTCTGTAGGCTAGATTCTAACCCGTCACCTTCCGATCCGAACGCGGCCGCGGTAGCCGAGTGGTATAGGTATCGAATCGTCACGAGTTCGAGCCCAGTACCACTAAAGACCCGCCGTGTTGGGGAGCGATGCACGTTAAATCTGTCGAGAGCTGAAACGTCCTCCCTTTGTTGTGGTGTGGTAGTTAGGAGAGGGGGGTGCCAGCTCAGGTGTCGTCCACATCACTTGACGATGATTCAAAATTGCGTGGTCCGGCGCTAAAAGCCCTCGTGTAGCTGAACAGTGCGACGTTAATATTCAATCAATCAATCCGATCCGCGCGAACGCCAGTACTCTATCGATCACGCCAAGACGATCGTCTTGATTCCAGCTATGACAACCGCAAGGTGTGAAAAATGCCCTGGGATTTATATTTCATATTAGAGTTTTAACTCCACTATTTATGCCTATCATATTTGCACCATATTGTCATGTCCTTGTCAGTTCTGATTATCTAAGCCATTTTGTTCTACTTCTCTCAGTATTGCATTGATCAAATATTTTCTATTCGTTTCAGTGACAGCAAGAAATCTGATCACGTTTTCTTCTATACTTCCAGTTGATGTACAACAATATCTTAAGATGACCGACATTTGTTAAATTCTACTATAGTCTCTAGTGCAGTCGAGTAAAAAATAGTAATATTTTGCTTTTTTTTTTATCCTACCAATCACTTCACTGGTAACTGTGACATGATTCTGATCAATTCATTATGAATATCGGCTTAAATAATGGTGTGCAAGTTGTTTATTATCAATGCGATTTATGTATTTCCGTAACATAGGATCATATTTAGCTATTAATTTAAATAAATCTATGAAGTTTCCAGAATCCTTAGTGTCTTCGTTTGTTTTGAGAGATTCAGTGTGACCTCTAAACGCCAGCTTATAAGCTAAAAAATGTATACCAATTAATCTCTCAAACAAATTGTATCAATGTTTTTGAGATCTAAGAGTTCGCCTTTCATTTTCTCGGTCTAATGTTTTTCCGTGCTTTATTCCCTTCTCTAATGTTATCCATAGGAACATATAGGCCATATGTTTTTAAGTATTCTCATGTCTGTAAAATACTACTTAAGTGTTTCCAATCACAGCACCCTTCCTGTACCATTTGAGTTTGTGAATTGCCAAATAGTCTGCATGGAAAACGGACAAATTTATTTTTAGAACTTCAATAAACCAACCAGTGACGACGTTGTGTGTGTTTCACCTTTATTTAGTTTTCTTGAGAAATGAAAATTGGAAAAGTGTCCATGATCGTCATCTTTAGGATAATATTCATCGCTGTTATTTAACTGCTGTGTGGGACCGTTTTGAATTATATTATGATAGGTGAGCATCTGTCATAGGAAACGTAAGGCCGCGGTAGCCGAGTGGTATAGGTATCGGACCGTGGCTTGCCTTGTCACGAGTTCGAGCCCAGTCTCACTAAAGACCCGCCGTGTTGGGCAGCGATGCATGTTAAATCTGTCGAGAGCTGAAACGTTGGTGTGGTAGTTAGGAGAGGGGGTGCCATCTCAGGTGTCGTCCACGTCACTTGACCATGGTTCAAAATTACATGGTCCATCGCCAAAAGCCCTCGTGTAGCTGCACAGATCAACGTTAATATTCAATCAATCAAAAAATCTTTCGGCTTTTCTGTTTCTTTTTGCTGCGCCAGATTCCAATTTTCCACCTTTATCTCTATCTCTTTTAGTGCCTAAGCCTGACAAGATCGATAAATTATGAAAAATCCCCAGTACCCACTATTATTTATTCTCACATCAAATACTTTTAAAATTTATAATATGATATAGAAACATGAAGCGAGACTACGTCTGTGTGTGCATGCGATACTTTAATTGGCTTTCTAATAATGGGAAATCCCGAGATATACCCTGTCTCTCTCTGACTGGGGACTCCCCGCGATAGCAGGTTAACTCGAGCTAATTTTGTCAGACTAAATATGAACGAATGAGCGGAAATGACAAAGATGAGAATTTTTTAATAAATGAAAATGGAAAACAATATTTTCACGAATTATTTATTTACATATTTTCATGCGCCGATAAATAGAATATCTTTTTTAAATATGTCGATATATCAATTTTTTAATATCTTACGGAAAACAGTTGAGAATTTTCTAATTTATAAATTATATATAAAAAAAAACTGTGGAGTACACTTTTGGATTTTTTTAACTTTTCGTTCAATTTATTTCGGCTTTGAGGTGCGAGGCCCTATACACCCTATGCACCGCGAGGCCATGGGCGGTGGCCCACACCACCCGCGCCTTGCGCCGCCTCTGCACTCAAGTGCACTAATTGCACCGAACGTATATATACGTCTTTTCGAAGTACGATCTTTTCTTGCACTGTTATCTATAAAATTATTCCGAAAGCTTTGGCATTGAACTAAAGGACCTTGACACTGTTTGCGTTGAATTTACTCACTTCAGAGGCTCAGAAAAGGAATAAATAAAAGCAATTAAAAAACGGCTTTTATTTATTTCTTATCTCCCCGTAACTTTTAATTGGTAGTTAAGGGATTTATTGTAAACCGTACGAATTATCAAGATTAGTGTTAATTTTTGTATATAATTTTATATATGACAATCTCATGGGTCACTGGTAATTATTAAACTTGTTCTTAACTTAGTATTGGTAAATTAATTATAAAATACATTGTGTAACACTGAGATATATTTATAAATATAATACTCAGTGTAAAAAAGTGTATTTTATTTTTTATGTCAGAATGTCTTTTGTTTGTTTACTTTTAGTAAATTGATAATTTTTTTTAAATAATCTTTTGCTTTTGACTTTTTAATATGCTCGCGCCCCCCTCGTAGAGTTGTAACGCCCCCCAAGGGGGCGCGCCCCACAGTTTGAGAAACGCTGATTTAATAAAAAGTAGCTAAAATAAAATTTTTCTTTGATCTAAATAGGAATTGACTCCGATACAGAGATTGGCTCTTTTTAACGCGTTTTCCATTACCCCACATAATGTTTCTGTGGTTGAAGGCTCAGTATTTCCTCTCGAATATTCTGCTTCAGCTGTCTGATAGTCCATGGTTTATTAACATACACTTTGTCTTTTAAATATCCCCATAAAAAAAATGTCGGACACAGTTAAATCTGGTGAACGGGGTGGCCAAGAAAATTCTGAATTGTTTTAAAATCAGACGTTCGCTAAAAATTTCACGCAGCAGGTCCATAGTTTGCTTAGCAGTGTGCGCAGTTGCTCCATCTTGTTGAAACCACAAAGTAGAATTCTGCTCCACCATTGGCCGCAAAAAGTTTTCAATTATTGTTCTGTAAAAAGCTCCGCAAATCGTTTCCGGCGTTCCATCCTCATTCTCGAAGAAATCTGGCGCACAGTTTCCACGTTGCCTTCAGTGCGTATATTTCGAAGGGCACCTCTTCCAGGACGGTCGGCCACTGAACAAAACAACCGACCAAACTCATAATCATGAATTAAAATATTGCCGATATTTATGCTGTGTCTTAACAACTGATCGTTGACAAGAATAGAAAAACTCGATAATTTTAACGAATTGTTTTGTACTCTACAGTTCCATAATAAATTTCGAAGAATTCAATTATAACCTACAAAAAGAAAATAATTATATATAAATAAAAAAAAATTATATGTGTGTTTAACATTAGTAGGTCTTTTATTTGGCCATATATATATATAAACTGAATACTTTTCTAGGCAAATTGGCATCCATATCTAGCTTTTACTTTATATCTAGTCTATATAAATCACAGAAGCATTTATTTGACAATGCACTTACTTACTTTTACACTAACGAATGTTTGGCGCAATGATGTACCGTTGCCAACTGAAGTCGTTCGGCTTTAAAATGCAGAAAGAAGTCGAATAAATAAGGTCTGAAGTTTTCGACTCGAGCATGGTCTCATAATTGTCTTAAAATGCTGAATAATTTGCTGCTAATTCAGTATTTTTCTCATAAATTAAATACGTCTACTAATAAGTAAAAAAATAAAAAGGCTGAATTTCTTTTTTAATGTGAGTTGTACTTAAATTCAAAAAGTAAATTCTGGTCATGATAGCTGAGTGGTCTTAATCACAAACTCGCGGCTTGCGTTATTTCTTCCTAGTCCCATCGTGAATTGAATGTTAAGGCCATTCGTTGGTACATCAGCGATCATATGCGTCAGATGAGAGAAAATCAGAAGGGCGTTCCATTACAATTGTTCATCTTTAGTTCAATGAAGCTTTGATGAAAGATGAGTGGCATTGTCCTGCAGCCATAAACAAGTCTCCAAGGGTCTTGATATGACAAAAAGTGTCAAAACTTCAGATGTATATATAATTAATATTATATGTGCTATATAAAAATTAATATATTGGAATATAAAGTTAAAGATGTCAACAGAGTAAGCATAGAAATTTTATATACTAATGTGTGTCACATTAGTATATAAAATTTCTATGCAGTGTTAGATTCAACGACATGGACACCCCTAGGCAGTCGAATTCTCGGGACCCCGTAGCCTAATAATTTTATTATACTACCCTTTAGGAATATATTTCATTGTACAAATAAAATAAATTATCAGCAAATTAAAAAAAAATATTAGTAAACAATAATTGTTTTTTTAATTGCAGATTCTAATAAATAACTCTTGCAATAAGAAATAGCTAAATATTTGGTTTTCTCAATTTTCGGGAGCCCATAGGTAATCGCCTACTCCACCTAATGAGTAATCCGGCACTGGACACCCGTGTCATGGTACGTGGACCACTAGTCTGCGTATATAGCCAATTCTACCTTGAGTATAGGTGGGAAAATTCCCTCCATTAAGCTTTGTATCCAATTCATGAAGAAGGAATTCACTTTTTCCTCGACTTTTGCAAGTTGAAAACATTTTTCGCAACCAAGTGTGTCGTCGCTAAAATATTTAAGAAGTTCTTATTCAAATATTTAAACTGAAGTCACAGTGCCGATTTAAGCTCATTTCGGGCCCTGGGTGCAGAAGATCTACTGCCCCCTCCCCCATCTTGTCACTGGCGGATCGAAATTTGTAACCCGAAAATCTGGTAAAGTCCAGCTTATCCGGGACCCAAGCACCCAATGGGTAAGCCGGCACTGCCTGAAGATGTTCTAACAAAACGAAAACAATCAATCAAATGTTGAACGAATAAAAGATTCGAATGTAGAGAATTGAAAAACGTTTAATATACATTCAATGTTTTACATGATTATTAATATTCAATAACATTTGGAAGAACATAATATTACATCGGAAGAAATAGCTAACAGTCACATCCATAAGAAAGCAATCGATTTTCCGCTCCAAGCTTACAATTCAAACTGTAAAAAATAGAATAATATCATTACCAGATACAAATTTCTAAAATTAAAAAGAAATAATAAATAAGAATAATTATTTCATTTGCAGACGATATTTTAGTCGAAAACTAAATTTAGAGGAAGATATTTTGTTTTTTTAATGTATTTTGAATTTGATAGTAAATGCATCATTTGGTATTATTTTATTTGTGACTATTATTATTAAGTTTATATATATATATCTTGCGTTTTACTTTAAACGCGGTGTTGTTTTTTTTTAATTCTGAAGGTAAGTACATATTCCATACTTATTATAATAAGTATGGAATATTAAGTTATAATAATTATCTTTTCTCCTTACTCATCACACCTACAACATTGGGCAGTAGATGAACTTTGTATAATGAGATGTACGAAAATAAATGCTGAATTCGACTCAATGGGTATTAATAAATTTTTCTTATCGAGAGAACTAATAGCAAGCGATGAATACATTCGAGTATCAATGAAATATTTGATGTTATTTCAGTTCGATAGAAAAGATTTAATTAAGTTTCAAAACATTTAATATTTAATAATTACACAGGCCTTCGAAATTAAAGTTTTTGAAAAATACAAATGAAGTTTTGGGTGATTTTTATGTAATTTGGTGTGCTGATTTTGAAAAAATAACTATACCATTTTTTCCCATTGCTTCAGAATTTTTTGTAAACTCGATATCGATATTTTTAATAAAATCCTGTTCGAAAAGGAATTTTCTCGAGCAATATTACATGTTCTGTTTAGCAACATCAATTGACCAAGAACAGCAAATATTATGCCTGTGTACATGTAATTTTGAAACAAATTTTAAACTCCTCAAAAAGTTTCTATTTTAATACGTACTCTTTTTCCTTTCAAACCTCGGGGACTGCGGTAGCCCAGTGGTCAAGGTATCGGATCATGGCAGGCATGTTATGAGCTCGAGCCCAGTACCACAAAAGATCCGCCGTGTAGGGGAGCGATGTACGTTAAATCTGTCGAGAGATCAAACGTCCTCCCGTTGGTGTGGTGTGGTAGTTAGGAGAGGAGGTGTCAGCTCAGGTGTCGTCCTCGTCACTTGACCATGGTTTCTCATCAATCCGGAAACATCTGAAACCATAGACCAGGATCTCTTCTTCCTCAAATTCCTTTTCTAGATTCCTGTCCCAATAAAAAGAGGTTCCTTTTGCAAATAAGTTTTTTCCTTTCAATCTAGAGCCCAACCACATTTAGTTGCCTGTTTCAAAAGGCCCACATCTATAGTCAGATGATTAAGTTCGACCTGAAAGAAGGGTTGAGGTGAACCGGCTCCAGAGAACTGATACTCTGTATCAGAGTCTTGGTGTCGAAACTATTAGTAGAGAGAGATTATAATGGGGGAAGTGGCACAGAGTGGAATTTTGTATGTTTCACCATGGTAGAATGAAGTTCAGTCACGGAGGGTAGAAATTAAACGATGAAAAAAATGTTTGGTAAATATGTGAGCGCAGGGGCGACTCTAGAGCCGGACAAACCGGACCCTTGCCCGGGGTGGCAAATTTTAAGGGCGGCATTTGGATCAAATTTGGGAAATATTTTTTTTATATTACAAAAAATTTGATGTATTTTCTGAAATATTATTGGGTGAGAATTTGATATTTCATTTAGCGCCTTATTTCCTTATTTTGTACTCTGTATGTTTAATGTCAGTTTTCTTTTACATCGGAATTTGAAGGGTTCGAGGTGGGAATATATGTTAAATCATGAAATTTGATGTATTTCCACATCTTTCACTTTATCTAGGAGTGGGGTCACAACGGACATTCTCTCCTTTTACCCATACGATGTCTTGTGCCAGCTTTTCAAAAGGGGACAAGGGTAATAAGAGTTTTTAGTAGATAGAGAGCAACATGAGATGTTTCATTTAAGTCTTCAGTGTAGTTTTACTATAAGTTAAAATAAAAAAATAAAAACGCTTGAGATCCCCGCTATCAGTAGACTCTTTTACGAAGAAATTGGCCGGTTGAAATGGACAATTTCTTCTCTTTCATTTTACTCGTTTGAAATCATAACAGAGGTGTAGCTATCACCGTATTAATGATACAGGGGCCCCAAGTTGCAGGGGCCCCAAAATGTGTAAGCAAAACATCTTAAAATGTGAAGTCCCCAAGGAATTTGGATACAGGACCCACTCAGGACTAGCCACGCCAATGAATAGCTTCGAGTAATTATGTGTTTAATTTCGGAATTATTTTATATTTTTAGGACAATATATATATATATATATAATTATAATTTTTTGCTTTGAAGAGAGGGGCGATATTTTCCATATTTGTCCGGGGTGGCAAAACTGCTAGAGCCGGCCCTGGTGAGCGACTTACAGCTGGAGTTACTCTCTCACCGTCTTGCCTACCTAAAGGATGTGAGAGGAATGAAAGCAGAACCAGAAACTTCCATAATCGCAGTTATTTATTTACTCAAACACACAAACCAACAACAACAACTTATTCTCTATAAGTGAATGTCTAATGAGTAACACGGAGAAAGCAATGATTATTAAGCTAACGTGCGGAATCGACTTATTTAACTCAACCTAATCTCTATCGTTAATTATTAACCTCAAATATACTAATTCAACACAGTGACCAAACACCACTCTTAATCTTCACATGCGAAAGTAAACTTGATTCAATCTCACCTGCGTAGCGTACATAACTGCTTTTCCTACCTCCTTCTTCTATAATTATCAAAATTCTGACTTTATATAGTCGAACTAATCTGAATATCACGGTTTCTTCTAGAGAGGGATGGCTGTGAATTAAACACGAATGGTAGCTCAAAGATTCCCCAAGAGGATGAGTGATAGGACGCGTTAAGATCCGTCACAAATACTCATAAAAAAACTCCAATTAAAATTGAATTTTTCTAGAAAACGTGACCGAATAGAAATTCTTTTTTTCATTATTAATTATGAATTTAAATTATTCACTTCATGAATTATCATTCTTATCGTTCCCTCTTTTGAATTTTGGTCAGTGTTATTGACAAAAAGGGGAAGGTTGGCGAGCCACCCGAATTAGTTATTACCCACAAAGCGTTCTACAGTCTATGTTTATATATACGTAAGCAGTGGCTTAACGTACACCCCCGCATTGCAGGGGGCCCAGGTGCTCTACGGGGCCATAGCCTGACTGATATCATGTGCGTATTTGGGCTTGGGGCTCAAAACCTGATTTTGCAGAGGGGGGGGGGGTTTGTATTCTTCGTTACGCCCACTGTACATAAGCATCCATTTTTGACTTTTGATGTTCCTTGCTTTGAGAGTTTAAAATGTATATAAACTTCCTGGAGTTTTTCAAACAATTGAGAGTTCCACAATGCATAATTACTAAAAAAAACTTTTTCAAATTATTAAAAGTAACGATGACGAAACTTATGATTAAGACCAAAATGAGAAATAAAGAAATCTGCCAGAATTTTACTTCAAACTCATATGATATCAAATCATATTATCCTTTCCAATGACGTGAGTAATTCATTTTTGTCGATATTACATGCATTCTTTCAGCAGCAGTTTCGAAAACGATACCTAAACCAGTAATATTTTTTTTTTTTTTTGTCTGTTTTGAGCAGATAAAAAAAATTAACGATAATGATAGAGTTGTTTCCTTCAATATTTTAAAAAAGAAAAATCTAACATAATCAGCAATAACCCGAGGCAATACAACAATGGGTTGATTAAGGAATTTAAAACTTATTTGAGTTAAATTTCGCATTTCTAGATAATCAGGGTGTTTCCTAAAGTTAGATATGAGTTTTAAAACACTTTAAATAATAAATTATGATTATAAAGTTGTGAGTTTAGAATTTTCCCAAACATATTTACTTAAGTTCTTTATTATACAGTCGGACTCCCGATTTAACAAACCATCGAATCATAGTTCGTTAATTCGGGGTTTTTCGTGATATCGGGGTCAAAACAAAATAGAAATTTTTTGCACTTACTGCAGAGCCGGCTCTAGCAGTTTTGCTGCCCCGGACAAAATTGAAAATGACGCCCCTCTCTCCATAACAAAAAATTTTAATTAAAAAAGATAAATTGTTCAGATAAATACGCACCTATAAAACTTGAATAAGCGAAAGCGAAGAAAAAGGCAGGGCATGACAATACGCGTATATATATATATATATCCGGAATACCTAAAATTAATACAGACAAATTTTAACTCCAGCAAAGTTGAATTTTTAGATTTAGATTTAATTATTGACAACAAATTATATAGCAATATCTATGATAAAAGGGAAGCATTTAACTTCAATGTCATAAAGAT